>HF705789.1:24360-38900 GCA_000341915.2 Megaselia scalaris
CCCCCCCCCCCCCCCCCCCCCCCCCCCCCCCCCCCCCCCTTTCATAATACCTTCAAAGAGCGAGCGACTGATCATCGCTTCTTTCACTTAGAAAAGGGAACATTGATCGTGGAAAGAATGGAAAAAGAATACACTCCATTCTCCCCTGAATCAAGCTACTGGTTCGTTATGGGAAGTGTTGTTTTTTTTTATTAGACCTCGTGCGAATTTCCATCCTTCCGGAGAGGAGCCTCCACTCAAAAGTGGAATTTCGCCTCTTCTCCTCTTGACCTAAGTGAGGCGAATTTCCACAAGCGTGAGGAAGTTCGTCTCTTCGTGCGAATTACCACCCGATCCTATTAAATACCCATTACAAATCCAATATTTAAATAAAAATTAAAGCTATAAAAATCTGGAACCCCCTATCCTGTATATGTAGAATTCCAGTAATAACTGATACAAATCTGACTGTCGTTGAGTTTCTCAGAATCATTGTTCTTCTGATGTTTTGTCCTTTTGTTGCAAATAATTGACACAACAAAGAGAATTCATTTCTTTAGTTTTGCTTGCAACTAACTGCTGCTTGCTTGATTCTTCCACTTCTTGGACTGTTGATGTTAAAAGGGTATATTCACGCCTGTTTGCATTTTAGTACCTTGTAAATTCTTCTATATAATACCTGGATTCTTAATGTTGATTATTTACACAACACTGGCCGGTAACACTACACTAGGTACACAGCAGTCACCAACAACTTCCATTTTAATTGGAATTTGTTATGTTTGATTTAGTGACTTTAATAGGTCGATATTGACTTGACGGAGGTCGACATGGTTTCTGGTTTCCGATGAAAAGATTGTTTTTCTTTAATTTTGCATCTTTTTTACAGACTTTCGTTACAGAGCGTATACAAAAACACGTCATAGTAGAATTTTTATAATCACGTAGAAACCCATTTGTAATAGATACAGTCAGCAATTAAAATGTAAATTGTTTTAAAACATCAATTATTAAAACAACAATATATAACAATCTAATTGAATTTATAATTTTCTTTTTACAGATAACTGATTATGGAAAAGGCGAAAGCCTACATAAAAAAGAACGAACTACGCGGTGGTACCTTGTCAGCAACTGAAACGCCTAATTATCCACCACCTTCATCTTCAGCTCCAATTCATTATCCAAGCAGTCAACAACAATATTACCATCATTACCAACAGAATTTACATAATGTAGTACCTCGAATCCATCAGCAGCTCATGATAATAATGAAATGCCGGCTGTTACATCCTCTTCCGTGTGTTTTGTATGTGGTGCCAAATGTCCGTGTCGTGACCGTTTGAGAGCCCGACCAAATCCCGACAAACCCAATGAGCCGTTTTTTCAATTCCTAGAGCGGCATGAACCGCCAGATGACTACCAATACTTACAGCCAAATCAGCAATATGTGATATGTTGTGTGCTATGTCACACACTATTAACCAACCAATGGGATATGTACGAAAAGGAGGGGAAACCCTACAATGAACGTATCTATCATTTTAAACGAGATGATGGAAAATCATATATTGGAGCTGATATGTCGACTCAGGGTGAATACGCTGCGCAAATGTTGGGTTTAAGTGCTGAGCATATAACCTCCAATGTGCCAGGTCATCAATGGCAGCAGCAACAGCAGCAACATCGTTCCCAAGTTGAATCTCATTCCCGACCGACATCTAGAAATGATGCTCCACAACAGAACCGTAGTCTTCCTCAGAGTGGAAATGTTGCAAACAACAGTGTCAACAATAATTCAGCAACAAACAACAATAGTAGCAACAATAACAACAAATCCAATAGTAGTCATTATCAGGTACATTCTTCTTTATCACCTCATCAACAGCAACAGTTCCATCAGCAACATTTACAACAACAACAACTTTTATTACAGCACCAGCAACAACAACAACAGCAACATCAACAACAAATGCAACAACAACAGCAGCAACATCGAAGTGGAATATCGTCTTTTGCTCAGCAAAAATTCAAGCTAGGTCAAATTCAGCAACAGCAACAACAGCAGCAGGCCCAACAATCGCAGCCTCCGAAACCTCCAACACCTCAATTCGGTGATGTTTTAGATTTGAGGAACCGAACATCGATTCCCCTGAATCCCACACCTGTTACAACTCCAACTCCTCAAGGACCCACTGAAGTTGGCATTTTGGACCTTTCCATGCCTGACAAGAACTCCAGCACAGAAGTGTGTTATTTTGTGGAGACGAACAACGCCGGGGTAGTTTGATAGAATTGTGTACTGTTGTTCCATTAAAAGATAGCGCCGATCGGGATAAACCTTTCTTTCCAATCTTCAATGATAACCATCCGCGACCAGCTAGATCACGGCCAAAGGATCCACGAGGAATGATTCAAGCGTGTCGGATATGTTATGATCATTTGATGCAGCAGTGGAATTATTATGAGGTGAGTTAGTTTTTATTTTGGACTGAATAATTTGTTTTTCATTGATAATCTCACATTGTCAATGTGGTAATCATCTGACTTAAATATATCAACGGATTTTCGAGCTGATTTGATTGAAAAATTTTCCAAATATATATATAATTTGTTAACATTTATTACAATTTGATGTAATGATCAGCTGATTCTCTGTTGACAGCTGATTTGTCATATGATTATACACTTAAAAATGAACTTATTTATTATAGCCAACCTATTTTTCTGTTAGTAATCTTATATTTTCAATGTGGTAATCAGCTGATTTCATAGATGTTCAGCTGATTCATCAACTGACTTTTGATATCTTAGATAATCTATCAAACGTATCACCTGATTTGATATAGGAAGTTTCTAAATATATATTTTATATTCTTTATTAGCATTTATTACTATTAAATGTAAGGATCACCTAATTTCCTATCGACAGTTGATTCGTCATCTGATTGATGAATCAATTAAATTTATACTTAAACATTTGAATACAATTAAAATAAAGCTTATTGATGACCGTTTTGTCATCTAAGTGAATGACTGTTCCAACAAAAAAATTAATAAATAATAATTATTTAATAATTAATAATAATTATCAAACATAAGTGATTTGTAAAGAATATATTTCTAATACAATTTATTTTAATGTCAAACATCCTTTAATATGACTGCTGATTTATCATTTCACTGTCAATTCAATATCAGCTGAGATGTTTGACTTCTATATTATTGAAGATTCGCAGAAATTTAAGAATAGCTCAGACATTTTAGAATTAAATTTGAGAATCATTCCACACAGCAATATTTATTCAACTGGTTTCACAGATTAGTTGTGAAAAGTAATTACTATTTCTAATTACAACAACATCTGTAAACTTCAAAAATCAGCTGATCTGCTTGAAATGTCAGCTAACTGCTCAGCTGACTTGCAATTGCTTTGAAGTATTTCCATTAAAAGAAAAATTGTCTATTACCAACAATAATAATTAGTATTTTTCATTCAAAATCAATATTTTTTGTATAAAATTATTACATTCTAAATATATTGAAGAAAATATATCAAGAAATGTCAGCTGACTGTTCAGCTGACTTGCTATTATTTTGACGTGTTTCAATTAAAAGAAAGATTTTCTATTACCTACAATAACAATTAATATTTTTCTTTCAAAATCAATACTGTTTATATGAAATTATTAATTTATTACATTCTAAATATCTCGAAATACAACAGCAGACAATAAATTAGACCTATAATTCTAAAAAAACGGCAGCAGAGCGATGCGTGTGTGCTAATTGTGTGAGATATGCGTAAAATAAGCTAGAAGACGTTCCTGTCTCAGTGCAAAGTACTCCAATAGTGCTGATTCTATTTATAAATGTAAAAAGGTCAATTATAGCAAAGAGAATAAAGATCTTAAACAAAGTAAAGTAAAATAAAATTTGAAATTGTTCTATTTTTATAGGCGCTAGATGAGGGAATTTAGAATCTTATTTCTCGGTTGGCATGTTTTCAGTGGAAAACTGTCTGAATTCTTGATAGATTTAGATGTTCAAAGAAAGCTAAAAAGTCATTTAAAGATAGCAATTTAACTTTTTTTTAAATATGTATTCTAGAATTTATCACTTAAATATGAGTTTGTTTTGCAATTGTAATTACATGGTTCTGTTTGTTCTTGAATAAATGGAATTTTTGTAGAGTTTCTATACGAAATATGTAAATTTTCTGTAACAGAATTTTTTTAGATTGTTTTTCAATTTAAATATGTAACTGGAATTTCTTTACACGTGTTGAATTTATTGTCATTTAATATTTCCTTTGAAATGTTAATCATATTTGCTATTCAAAGGAATGTTGTAAATATTTCCTGAAAAGTTTGACAGTAATTGAAGTACTGATACTGATAATATTAGAAAAAACAAACTAATAACTTTGAAAATTCCGATGAAAATTATTTTACAAAATACCCTTGTAAAATTGAAAAAAAATATTTATACTAAAAATATTTTGAAAACAATCTCTTCTCCTGTATTCTCTTCTATCCGAGAAATATGTCCTATTTTTTTCATTGTGAACAAATATTTATACACTTTTTCTGTGTATATTTTACTCTCCTCTGTCCACTTCAAATAATTTATTCGATGCATTTCATTGGAAATTTCCAAGCAGCATTCTTATCAAAATATTTACATTGTTCTGTGAGCTTTATTTTTTAGTTTCAGTTTATTTTTTGCTGATTTGTAAAGACAAATTAGAAAAAAAAAGTAGTAGTGTTGATGGTTTATGAAGCGTAACAAATTGTTACAGGTTTATGTACACAGAAAATTTAGAGAATTGTACGAAAATTATAATTGAAAATACTAACAACCACAAATTTGTAGGATGATATTGTTGGTTTGTGGCATACATTTTTAATAACACTTTTTCGCAACTTAAGTGTCGTAAGTTATTAAATTATAAAAAGAAAATATTAGGACATCAATAGTGTGCATATACTGTTAGTATATACTAAAAAATATACTAACAACCACAAATTTGTAGGTTGAGATTATTTATGTTAGATAAAAATCCCAATCTGTCTCGAATTCAGTAGTGCAATTTGTTTCTTAAAAGAAGTAAAAGTCGGTTACGAATCCTCAGATTAACTTATAAAATGTCCCATAAGCTACAAATTTGCAGTAAGATTATTGTTCTTTAGTATATTCTGATATTTTAAAGGGATTTTCATTGTGTTTTCAATTCTACAAATTTGATTGCTAGTTTTTATATTTCTATAATGTCATACCACAAATTTGTGGTCTTTGATAAAATTTATTAATTTATTTCTTACCAAAATGTTAAACTATTATTAATTGTTATTTACAATGATTTAGCTGACGATATTTTCCTTTTGTTTTCAATACTACAAATTTGTGGCTCAATAATTTATATAATTCTAAAATATCAATTTCGTCCTAAGAAGAAGTCGTTGATAAAATGTATATATTTCTTATCCAGAATAGTGAACGATTGCTATATTGCTATATTGCGCTTCATTTCGTGTTGTCATCCATCACGTTTTCTTGTTTCCCTTTTCTAGTTAGAGCAACAGTTTTACAAACTGTAGTTTTGTTGCTTGCGACAAATTTGTAGATGAATTTAAAATTTTAAAGGGAACTTTATTTAGAGTATTGTATTAGCGATATCTTCATTCTGATGTAAATGAATAATAAAATACCAATAAACACAAATTTGTAGGATGCTATTTTTGGTTTCTGTCAGTAAGTTATCAATGTCTAAAAAGAAAGTATTAGGACTCTAAATGTTTGCCAATATATTAAAAAAAACTAGTAACCACACATTTGTAGGATGACATTGATTGTGTTAGTTGTAAGTGACATTCTCCCTAGAAATCCGAAATTGCTTTTCAATTATCACTGCCATTCATATGAAATAACGTTTATTTGTCTCTTTTCAACAGTTGAGAATCAAGTTTACAATTTGTAGTATTGCAGCTGCTGACAAGTTTGTAGTTGAAAGAAAAGTTTGTTATACACAAGTTTTCTAACATTTCGGTTATTTTCTTACTACCCTTCTCAAAAAGGAGAACCACTTTTACAAATTGTTGGTATGTAGCCGACCACAAATTTGTAGGTGTGGGGAAAATTTCATAATTTTTTTTTTAACTTTTTTATTTTTAAGTAACGTTTTCTAGCTTTATAGACAGTTTAGAAATTTTAGTTTTGCAGCCGGCAACATGTTTTGTAGGTGAAAGCATGTTGTTAAGTTTTTCTTCAGTAAAAAATTGTATATTCTTATTTTCAAGAAGAACAAGAAGTCCCAATAAGTGTTTATTCCTAAACTGTAAATTGCTATTCCTTTTTCATTTCCATTGAAGACCTTGAAGAACCTATAAATGTTAACAGAAACTACGAAGTTCGTTTACTTTCAAAAATAAATCATAGAAAATTTAAATATTTTCCTTAGTGTGAAACTATATAAACTATATTTAGTATATATATTTAAAAAAAATGTAATCAATGGCGTTGATGTGTCTCTGTTCTGCACATAGTCATAAAAAACCCAACAAATTAAAAATGAAATGGAAAATTGCATTTTCGGTCGTTTACCTTTTGAAAACATATCGATTTTTGAATTACCTTTTTTTTGTTTTTATTTAGTTAATTTTTAATTGGAGAATAAATATTTTGTATTGGTGAACTTTTAGGTTTTTACAAGACTTTTTATCTTTGAATTAAACAAACTTTGATTGATGGTTGAGGCTGTTTTATTTTATTTTTTATACATTTCATTGGAATATATTTTTTAATAGTTTTTAATTTACATATCGAACTTATTCTGCTTCAAGTGATGTCCTTAATTACTTTACGGAAATCAATTAAATTTACTAATTGAATCCGATAAATGATTTATACAATTACTTTTATTTGTGGGCTATCGAGGATTTCAGGATGAATATGGAAAACTGGCATCATTTTTTGAAATCTGGCAACATCAATATATTTTAATTTGTTTTTGTTTACTGGAAATGAGGGTAATGGATTTTTAATTATTTAGTAAATGTTATTATTTTGCAAGCTTTATTTTAATGGATTTTTAGAATAATTTATTCAATGTGATAATTTTTATGTTTAATATAAAATGTGTTGTTGACTTTTTGTTATTCAAACAATGTCCTTCTATGCAGAGATTTGAATTGTTAATAATTGGATATTTGAAAAGAAATAGTGTTTATAATGGTCCTTCTTACAGAGCTAGATTTAAAGAGGCAAGTTTGGAATAACTTTTCGTCTGTAATTTTCGAATTTTTAAATAAATTAGGATTCATTCGGAATATCAAAATTCGAAAATTACAGACAATCGATTTTTTAATTTTAAAAATTGTAATATTTCCATATGAATTTGAACATATTACCTAAAAATCTGTAAATTACTAATTTATTTTACTTGTCTTACTTTTCTACTAATCAAAATAATATATTATTAAAATTAATAAGTTAATAATATTTTAATTGATATCTAAATTCGCTCGTAATATTTATCAAGTCCATTAACACCGATTTCTAATTAAAATTAATATATTCTGAAAGTTGTTAAAATGTTAATTATTATTTCTAATATAATAAACAGACAGCTAGATGAAAGTAATGTATAAAAACACTTCCTGAATAAACTATAATCTAATTATAATTTCCTCAAAACCATTTTGTAAATGTTTGCGAAATTTTTAATTAAATTTGATATATTCAGGAGATAATTCCCTGAATTACATTTATTTTCTCTTCTTATCGGCACCCGCCATAGTGAGTTGGGAATGGAGGGAGTTTGAGTTGGAGTGCTTTGATGCGTGTGCTGGGTTCAACAGACGGCATTGTTATATTTTTTACTAGGTTTCTCGTCGCTGGAGATTACGTTTTTTTTTGTTATAATTTTGAGCTTTACAGACATTTTTATTATTTTTTATATACACCGAAAAAAGAGTACTCCATAAATCAAAAGGGATTTACCTAAGTGTTAAGAAGATTCTAATGAATTCTTAAAAATAATTGTTATGATTTAAATGTACTTAATTATAGTCCGTCTGGGCTTGTTCTTATTATAGATTGGCAAATATATAAGTTGTCTATCTGGATTTAGAACTAAAGCGACTTCCTTTGACTCCTGTGAAATAGTGAATTCAAGAGCTACCCACTTTATAGAAAGTAATGAGACAATTTGGATTCAGAACTAAAGAAGCTTCAGAGAAATCCTTTGACAATGACTCCTGTGGACTAGTGAGTCCAAGAGCTACCCACTTTATAGAAAGTAATGGGTCCCGACTAGTACATTCGGGAAGCTTGTACAGTTTCAATAATCTCTATTTATTCTAGAGTGGTAAATCTATAAAGTTTCAAAGTTTCTAAAGAAGCTTCTATTCCAAGCTGTTCGCACTATGGGCATTTTTGTTAGTTTCCCCCCCCCCGAGGCATTGCTTGATCGTTTATAGTCAGTTTCTTTCATAGTGTACGTGATTGGTGTGCAGCTACTACATTTCGATATGAAGCGTCTCAAATATTTTCTCCTAAAAAATCTCAAAAATTTTCAGATTTTTTTTAAATTATAAAATTTTTGAATTTGAGATTGCTTTGAAAATTATTATTAGTTTTTTACACAATTAAATTTTAAAAGTTTTTCTTAAAAAAAATCTTAAAATCGAAGAAAAAAAAAGTTTCAAGAATCTTCAGATTTTAAAATCGGGGTGAAGGCTGACAGTGGAAGGCTTAGCTCTGTACCTAGTCTGGATTCCAAAGAAAACAATGTAATCTTTAATGGATGATGGTAAATGAGAAGTCAGTTAAGTTGTTTGTGGGATAGGCGGCTAAGGTCGGTAGAGAAGCTTTTTTCTTTACTTTGGTCAGAACTTATCCAAGAACTTGGATTTGAGTTTCTTAAGCATATCTATCCAAAGACAGACTATTAAGATTATATCGGAAACTTTTACAAGATATTGAAAGAACGATCAGCTTTTGCAGAAGGGCTGTCACACTATTAGCTATGTGAATGTTTCAATACTCTTTCAAAAGCCTTGCCCGTGCTACTAAGTATACCTCTTTTAAACTGCTCATTATTAGAGAGAATTCCTAAAATATGTATTTCTCTCTTCAGTTATAAACTTTTAGACTTTGTTTCTGCTTTCAAAAATAAAGCGTATACCATCAATCAATGAATTGATTGGTGACATTATCAATAAATAAGTAGGCCCACGGAAATGGAATGTAAAACTAGCGGGTATTTGTCCTTCTAGAGATAGAAGTTCATATTTCGGTTCATATCTATCTCTGTTGATTCGAGGTTTATTTATTCTTTTCATATGTTTCTATCTCATCTTTGTCAGATTTTCATCATTCAAGACTTTACTGGCAGTAGTCAAATTTGATAATTAAAATCCTGTTGTGTAAACTACGGATAGGTAAGACTTCCTCCTTATATCATTGGAAGGGAAGAAGGTTTGAGATTTGAGCTTGCACGTATTAAAAACAGGAAAATAGAAACTACACAGTATGTTATTAGCGACCGGCATCCGTACAACTACCGACTCTATGATATATTTAGAAGTCTTGAATTAATCTCTAGACAACTTTCTAAGAAATTTCTTACAAATAGATTTATTTTAGATCAAATTGATAGATAAAAATAAGAAAAGTATTTTCCAGAATTTTTCAGATTGTAAATGTTGTTGAGGAGAAATCAAAACTTGAACTCTTTGAACTTCTTTCTGTGAGAGCGATAAATACATGTTGGGAGTTGACGTTTCCTTGGAGAGTTTTCTTTTCTTCAGTCTGCTGTTAACAGATTTCTTCGTATTCTGTAAAAGAAGAAATGAAAAGACTTGGAAGAATAATGTTTTGTCTTTGGAAGTGATAAGGTACGAAGATTGATTGGACTTTTAGTTTTTCTTTGTGGGAATTGTAGGTGAAATGTTTTCCTTTGTTAACTAAATATTGATTTTTACAAGATTTACCCCCCCCCCAATATCTCTTTGTATATTTTGCTGCGATTTATTTTCCAGCAAAACTAACAAAAATGCCCATAGTGTCTTTTATTTTGCAAACGAAATCAGCTATAAATTTTACTGATGTAGAAATTGTTCGTCAATCGAACATGCATCAATAAAGGTACACGATATCTGGGTTTACCACAGACAATGAAAAGTTCAGTCCAGATTCATTTTTTTTATGAGCTGATATCCTCTATTCGACCATGTTTTCTCCAGAACTTGATGTCGATATCCATTTATTTCTTTCCGTGTTCGTATGTGAGTGAGAAGTATAGTCCTCTCCTGCAGAGTTAATAAGGATTATCCAGAGGAAAGCCGCAGGATTTTTAAGCCTAGGAATTTATATTGGGTCTTAAGAATCTTTCAAAATCCTACATTGATAGCAAACAGAGCGTACAAGATTTGTTTCAATACAATATACATGAAAAATGATAAAAAATTTGCAATATTTTAAAAACTTTTGAATAAGTAGCCTCATGGAAATGTATACAAATTCTTTTAAATTATTTATATAAATTATTTATATTTCTAAACTACAAAAAAAAACCCATAACTAATTTTAAGTTATAGGGTTTATTGTCGGTTATGACTTAGGGCTTTTAAAGGCTGATAAGGGATTATTTTGATATGAAACAATTTGGTATGAACCCTGTCCATAGATATTAAAGTTTATACCATCCCAAGACACATGTTTACATACATATACATCGCTGAGTATAGGTAACCACCACTAAATGTATTCTCCATGTCCACGTGTTTCTAGTCTCTTCACTTGAATATCCCTAGATCTCCAGCATCCTTCCACTCGGTGCTTCCGCTCGATGTTCGATAATCCATCACTGCATAACCATCATTAACTTTTTTGAGCAGATTTAATTTGAAATTATATCGAATCCTCAACTCACAATCTCCTCGTATAGTACCTTTCGGGAATCTTGTGCTCGAAAACCAATATAGGTTCCCGTATTCTGCTCTGTAAAAATAGCAAAATCTCATGCCGTTCTCCCAATCAGAATAATCCAATATTTTGCTCAATTTCTCGTGGATAATGTTGCGGGTCACGACAAAGTATCTCTTTGTCGAAAACCTATAATCGTTGGAAAATAATTAGAATTAATTCCTTCTACCTTGATGTTCCTTATTGTCATTCAAAGGTTCATTGCTTTTTATAGCTCACCTCTTGTAGGAGTGTTTGTTGTACGCTTACTTGAGTTTTTTTTATAGAATCTGACGAAGTGCAAAATTTGGTCTGTGGTAGACGTCTACACTAGAAACTACATTGGTTTAAGCCAATGGTGCGCATGATATGCAGTTAGTGAGAAGGCTCATTTTTCTGTAGTTCTTCTACTTTCGCATTTCTTGTGGAACGGGCATATGATACTAGTATCCCATTCCTCAGACATCTGTTCTTCGATCCACATTTTCCCAGCAATCAGTGGAATACACTCTTCATCCACCTCTCATGTTATTGGTGGAAGGACATCTTCTGTGACTATAGACTAGTATGTCCATGATCATATTTCAAGTTATATTTGTATATACCAGATTCTTACTCTTAAAATTATCTGAGTCAAATGTTGCCACTTGTCAGTATATTGAAATGCTGTGTTGCATATATGGTTCGTAGCAGCCTCCAGTTACATTTATTGTAAGTATTGCTCTACATATTATATATATACTTACTGTATATATACTCTTTTACATAATATAGAATTACCCCCTATAATTTGTTGCTTATAGATAATGCTGGATACGAAAGCCTAATATAATTCTATAAAGATAATGAATAATATCGTCAGCAAAAACACCAGAAGCGACTGACACTGTCTCTCGTCGTCATCGTTATTATCACCATTATAATAAACAACTTTATATTATTTTATACTGCCTTCACCTCTGCTGATAACCTGAGACACTCTTACTAATTCTACTTTAAATTCTATAAATATTACGTATTTCCAGACACAAACACATTCAAACGCCATCCATCTTCATCCTACGTTCTTCTTATTTAATTTTAGTTATTATAGTATATTTTTAAGCAAAATGAAACTATAAATAGAATCTCGAAAAGCTCTTGTCATTTGAGCTCTTTTGATATATGAGTTCAGTTCACTTGAGATTTGAGTTCAGCTGAACCAGCGATAATGAATTCCGAATTCCATAGATTATTTAATTTCACAGCAACTTTACGAAATCCAGAATTCTTTCATATATGTCAGGAACGCCAAAAAAAGTGAAAATGTAATAATTATTGCTTATTGCGAAATAAATCTATTTGATTTACACGTTCGATAATTTTTTTTCATGACTTTTAGTAGATTTTTAGTCGAGCGTAATCGAAAACCAATCAGACAGAAATACTGACCTAGTTTGCGATTAACTAGTTACTATCTATATAGATTTTAGTTAGAATGGGGTGAACACTAAAGGAAGATTTAAAGTTGTTGTTCTCATGGATATGAAATTATCAGGATTCGAATCCATTGATTTTATACGAACATTCATTATACTGTTTCATATGACGGAGACAGTTTTTTTTGTTAATTTTAACGAAATTTCACAATTGTAAAATATTCACAAGTGTAACAATTTCACAAGTGTAAAAATTTCACAAATGGACCGTTTGGTTGGTAATCGCAGAAGCCGACTCAAGGAATAATCTAATCTCTGCGATGTTTTGTTCAACCACTAGCTCCGAAAACATGTTGACAATCGCAGATCATGTCAGTCACATATGTCAGTGATGATAATTGCAAAACGATTCCTGGCTGCGGAGACTACGGTGAAATGCTCGGTAGCATATAAGTGTAATGCCGATGAAAATCTGAGTCTGAAAGGTGGTTGTGAGCTGTATTGTAGTAGATCATGATCGTATAGAGGAGGCATGATCATGGTTTATTACTGTAGTACTCCATGCCGTATAAATCCATATAATGGACTGTTTCTATTAGGAAATCAATGGTTGAGTAGTCGAAGCACCGATATCATTTTTTTCCGCCGAACATAAAAAACACACTCATAGAAATTTCAGAAAAAAATTTGGTTAATAAACATTTTTTGAATACAGCATACAAAAGCTTTTAATTGTATACAGAATTATAAAAAAATTATACAAATTATGTATGATTTACTAGTATTATCTACGATTTTGGACCCATGCATAATTTATGAATATCTGACACCTTGTTATAAAAAAAAAACAAATTTCTCTAGGATTTTAATTCCTTTAGTCATCTTGTATTTATTGGTATCAGCTGAACGCTTCGGAGACTCATTCTGCATTTTTCCTCTTCTTTACCACAGCTGCAAAGAATATACTTTTTGGACCTGGAGCATTAATTTAAAGCTTTTTAATAACTCTACCACATATCTTATGACCTCGACCATTTTTTCCACATAACCTGCTTTGATCTTATTAGTCACATCTCGGTGTTGGTAGCGCTGATAGAGTTCATGGTTATAACAGTCTTGTTCTGTTAATGGAACATATAAAACACTCCCTATAAAGAACCATCAAGCTTGATTCAAAGGAGAGAGTGTATTATTTTTCTTTCCATTCTTTCCACGGTCAGTGTTCCCCCTTCTTAAGCCAAAGAAGTGATGATCAGTCGCTCTACACACTAAGCTACGGGTTCTCTCTAATGATATGATAAAGGACCATATATCATCCTCAAGATCTTCATATTTTTACATTCATTCATCCAACTATGAGCTCCGTCTAGCAAAACTTGAAATATTAGCTGATGATGAAGCGAATGATTTTTGAAGATATTGGCGATTTCTTTTCTTATCAGGACCTTAAGCAAGAAGTGGTCTTATATAGTTGAGTGTGGTTCTCACGAGTCTCTGCCTTATACCTTATGGATTTATGCTCCCAACGAACGGTTTATAGCGGAAACAGTTATCAGTCTTCATTTTTGTCACTCCGCCCAAATTTAGTTTACATGACCTTGGAATTTGCGATTCATCGTAAATAATATATTTAGTAACTATCTGGAGCTGGACTTTTAACGAATCTCTGGATTTTTCATAGATTTCTGAGGAAGTAGGTGATTTCCTGGCGTACCAGAACCTTAAGCAAGAATTGGTAATATATACTTGAATGTGATTCTCACGAGTTGGCCGAGAAACGACTGTCCGTCCCTGCAATGCTCTCCTTAGCAGGGATTTGACGGGATTTGACGCATCTCTTACTTATGTAAATCAATTAATCAATTATTTTTTTATTTTAAAATTGATTATGGTAAAATTTTAAAATTTCACCAGCCTCCATTTCAAAATTACTACAACTCCTTAGGATATAATTAAAAAAAGTTCAATAAAAAGTTATTAAAGTCAAACGTGATAATTTTCATATAGAACACAAATACTGACCTAGTTATCAATTAACTTGTTAAATCCTAACTATCTTTTGGTGCTAAAATATATAGAACAAAAGAATATTTCTTTTCAGGAGTGTTACAGAATAGTTTCTGTTACCGGACATGATTCGCCTTAGGAGTTACCCCCCCCCCCCCCCCCCCCCCC
>HF705847.1:0-13862 GCA_000341915.2 Megaselia scalaris
ACTAGTTTTAAGAAAATGAATTTATAACTGTTATTGAAATAAAGATACTTTACTTTACTTTACTTTACTTACATCACAAAGTGCGAAGAAACTTTCAACATTTCGAGCTTCCGTCTTGAAAGATTTTGAAAAATTAGCAATATTTTTTTTGGAAAACACATAATCTTAACTTACATTTTTAACCTTTGTTGGACAATTTGTCTTTTGACCAAAAAATCTGAAAAAAATAAAAAAAAATGAAAGAAAAACTTTTGAGGGTGTATTTTTACCCTCCATTTGTGCCAAGCCATTCATATTTCCTCTCCGAATTCTCATTTGAGTAACAAATTGCAGCATTGCTAAAATACATAAGTCCAAATCCTGAAGGATGTGAAGGATCATTTTTAATGGCCATTCGGAATTCTTCCTTATCGTAGAGCTCTCCATTGCAACTAATTTTATCATATTCAAAAAAATGAACTCCCTGGGAAACTCTAGCCAAAAATGTATGATCATCGATATGTCCAGGATAACAATGCCAAAAGTGTAAGTTAGTCATAGTTGACAAGGATTTCTTGAAATTACTTTCCATTTCAACTTTTCTATGATCGTTTTTAGAATTGAACATATTCTTCTCTTCTGTGAAACTTCCAATTTCAAAATAATTTGATAGTAAATAGTATTTGAAATGTACAACAATTATAGCTTTTACTTCCACGGAAACAATAGATTGGTAATAATCGATAAGCTCTTGTTGAACAGAAACTCCTAGCCCATCACATTTGTCCTCGAAGTTGCCTTTATCTTTTAGAAAAGCTGCTATTTGACTGAACAAAGTTCCCTCTGTGATACCTTCATTTACAAAATACTGCTGATGATATTCTCGTAGAGTTTCCTGAAGATCGTTCCTAGCATAAGTTCGAAGAGTAATGTTTTCAAACTTTTCTAAATCTCCTGAATAGGTTTTCATATCTTTAAAATCTTCTTCTATTTTTAATTTGTATTGATTTGTCTTAGTTATTTGATAATTCAAATAGTTTTCCTGAGCTTTGCCATAATATTTGCCACGGATTCTCGAATGAGAATTTCCAAATTATCTAGTTTTTGGGATATTTCATGAACCACTTCTAGAATTTCATCAATACGGCAATCATTGTCGAAAATTCCAACAATAGGGTTCATATATTTGAATATTGGAATGATATTTTCAGCTACCTCCGTGGCAGCTTTAACTTCACTTAGGTTACATTTTCCTTCAGCAAAACCTCCGCTCCCGGTTAAAAGTAATAATATTGCCAGCAAAATCATTCTGAAACTGCTCGCTATTTCATGTTTTATTTTCGAAAGTAAATTTTTAAGATAACAAAATATATTTATTTCTTCTATCAAACAGGTGACCGGATGAATAAATCAATAATTTTATCTCTAATTTAATTTCATTATGAAGTTTTTTTAATTTTGTTCTTATTAGTAATTGAATTTTATTTGTTTTGTTACTCATAGAGAACTTTGAAGCTCTTTGAAGTACTATGCAGCAATACAAGCCATTAGTTCTGGACTTGGAATTTTGGAAAACCTTTGTTACAATCTTGTGAGAGCACGAATACGCTGTAGAATATCCGATACTGAGAAACCAATTCACCAACAGCTTTTAACTTGGAAGTCACTCGACAGAGATACCCTTCATATGAATCTTGACGTTCATTGACTATGGAAGACGTGAGATAATTTGTCACTGAGGTCATTGGACTGCAGAAATCACAATGGGCATCTTCATAGAGTGAACAAGAATATAACGAGGCTGTCTATGATAAACTCTATCGCCGTAGCATTCAGATAAATATCCGAGCATTAAAGGATGTATGAAGAAGATCCCAATGGAAGAGATGCTTCTGTTTGTAAGGATAGAAATGACAATCTAAGAATGCAAAGGAAGAAAGATATCACATGATGAGAGGTCTTTTTAAATTAATTCCTGGATGGCTATACGCAGAACATTGAAGACAAGATCAGAACTATTCAGAGACTCAAGAACAACAAGCCCTTATCAATGTGGTTTCCGAGAAGGAAATTCGCAGCGGTGTTTCTGTCACTATAATTAAGTTATATAGAGAAAACTCGCACCGGTGCGAGTTTCCATTCTTAAAAGAGCAAAATCGCACCAGTGCGAATTTCCATTGTATACGGGGGAAATTCGAACAAATCGAGTTTATACTTCTAAGAAAGGAAATTCGCACCAGTGCAAATTTATACTCTTAAGGGGGGGGGGATATAGTTTGGAAGCCTCGTATAGTCTGATGAGCTTATCTGGGATACCAAAATCATGGATGGGCAAAGCTAAGTATTTAGTTAATTACTTACGTAATTTACATTTAATGGGGGGGGGGTTACGTAATTTTATAGTTCTTGATTTGATAGTTCTGTACATTTCTTTATTTACTCATGTATAAAACGAATAATGATTTTCTTATTTAAAATCTTGCAAATTTTATGGAGTTACTTACATTATGTAAGGAATATGTCAACAATAAGTAATATAGGCTACTTATTATGTAATTTACGTAAATATTTCTTACGCAATGTAAGAAAATAATAAGAAAAACATCAAAAAAAAAATTTGAGCAAAACTTAGAAACATGGATGGGCAAGGTGAAGTATTCATTTAATTACTTACATCCCTGCTTAGAAAGTTCTATCAACGATTTTAGATTTTCTGAAAATTTCGAAAATAAATGAAATATTTTGAATAAAGACACAATTTTCCCGCAAAAATTGATTTTTTAAACTTTTTTATAAAAAATATGTGTAAATGCAAACATTCTTGGTATTTTTTTATTTTGAAAAGCATGACAAACATTTAAGTTTTCAATAATTACAATTTTAAAATATACCTCAAAAGGTATTTTCTATGTTTTAAAATTATTAGGGCTCTATCAAACAAAATTCGCAAATAAATTCCATAAATTTATATTTAATAAACAAATTTCGAAAACAATTTTATGTAAAAATGATTTTTATTTTTCCCAGGTTGGTGAAAATACATATCCAAATGTTATGACTTTTATGACTGGATTGAAAATAATTGATGAAATAATCCCTGTAATAGCAGCGAAGTTGGTGGATTAGATAAATGCCCACTAATTTGGAAACATTTCCATAATCATGGTTATATGACAGCCTACGCAGAAGACGTTACATGGATGAGCACTTTCAATTATGTATCCAAAGGTTTCAAAGATCCTCCAACAGATCACTACTTCAGACCATATTTCCAGAGTGTTATGTCCAAACTAGATGTCCATAGCATTGTCTACTCTCCATTCTGTATAAGTTATAAACACGGAGCAGAATATGCCTATGATTATATGATGGACTTTGTGAAAACCTATAAAGGAACTCCATATTTTGGGTTATTTTGGGCTAACTCTTTCAGTCATGATGATCCAAATTTGGCTTTTATAATGGACGAAAGAATTAGCAAATACATGGGGCAGCTGGAAGAAGAAGGAATAATGGAAGAATCAGTCATCTTATTTTTAGCTGATCATGGATTAAGATTCGGAGCAGCTCGACATACTGAAGTTGGAGGATATGAGGAGAATCTTCCTATGCTGAACATTTGGATTCCTCCAAAGCTAAGAACTCCAGAAATTCTAGAAAACATTAGAGCAAATCAAAAGAAGCTTATCAACCCTTATGACGTTTACCATACAATGTTTGATGTTTTAAGAATGTCGGGATATGAAAAACCAGGCTTGAATAGAGCAGCTTGTCTAAATTGTACTTCCATCTTTAAGCCAATGCCTGCAACAAGAAAATGTCGGGATATTGGAATACCTTCTCAATTCTGTGCTTGCAAGGACTATACTAGTTTTCCTATAGATTCGAATATCACAATAACAACTGCAGCTGCTATTGTAAATTATATGAATGGATTCAAGAATACTTTTAAAAGCTCTTCTTTCAGTGGTCTGTGTAAAAATTTGTCCTTGGGAAAGATAAATGGAGCCCATGAAAGCACAGAAGACGACGGAAATCCAAACAAGAATTTCGTTGTGAGTTTCGAAACAGAACCAAATAAAGGACAATTCGAAGTTACTCTAACATATCAAAGAACTCTACAGCTCCTGTTGTCAATCAGGGAACTATTTTTATAAGTCGGATAAATGCATATGCCAAAGATTCTCATTGCATTTCAGAGAAAAAGTTATTGAAATTTTGTTACTGTGGCGATTAATGTATATGGTGTTTGTAAATATCAACAAGCTTTGTAAATATAAAAAATGTGTCAATTAGAGTTATAAGATAAAGATAATATTTAAGTTAAGTAAATGATAATAAATTTTGTTTATTGTTTCAAAATAAATATATTGTTTTAATTTGACATTTGCTTTTAGCAGGAAGGAAATATAGTATTTAATAAAATTGATAAGTAATCGGTATATTATCTTAAATTGGTTATTCTTTGGAACTTATCATTTAATAATGAAAGTTTAATTTGTGGAAAAAGATTATAAAATTTTTAATTGTTCTTTTATTATATCATCAAATCAAATTTTTGCTTTTCAACAGAGGAGAAATAAATCTTTCAAATAAAAAAAAAATTATCGAATTTTAATTTGACACAATTTTAAAATACATTTTATATCTTGAATTTTATAGATTTCTAATCTTATCATTAAAGAATTTTTTGCAATATTCTACTTTAATAAAGAACTCCATAAAATATAAATTTTACAACAATTATATTGAAAGATTAAATTTATAATCTATATTTCCTATGAAAATGAGGTGTATTTGACTTTACAAGTAAACTTTGATTTTATTCAATGTGTAATTTTATGAGGGGCAATTGAATTTATTGTGTTAAATATAAATTTTGATCGATATTTAGCACTTCTTTTTATAAAAAATAATTTCCTCCCCTATCTTTATCAAAAATAATTACGTTTTTCTATTAAGGATACATTGGTAAGCTGGCAATACAATAGAGAGCATTGCCAAAGTACGAACACAGTCTGTAATTTACATAATTTACTCTTTTTTTGATTGCTCTTTTGTGATGAACATCAAGACCAAAAAGCGAAATCAGTGGGTCTTCAAGTGAATGGAGAGAAGACAAAATACATGCCTCAAGTCTTCGGGCATCAAGCCAAGAAAGAGTAGGACCTAAGGTTAACATAGGTAACTACTGTTTTGAGGTTGTGAACAACTTCATTCATCAGGCATCTTAGTGAGCGGCATTTTTACGACGGTAGCCAAGGATGGGCGATGTCTGTAATTTACACATAAATTACGTAAGTAATTAACTACTTCCATACAAAAGTTCAGTTATTTACGTAAATTAACTAATTTACGGATGTAAATTACATGTAAATGACGTAACTATTTAATTAAATACTTCACTTTGCCCATCCATGCTGGTAGCTGAACTGAAAATAAGGCGAAAGCCAGTCGGCTAAAAAATTTCAGACGAAGCTATATATTTCGTTCGGCTTATTTTTTACAAATTCGGCTTCAAACTAATTAAAATTTTTTGTACGTTAAAAAATCGTAAATTCGAAAATTTTCAAAATATACAATGAGCCGAAAAAAAGCTGAAAGCCGATGGGGGTTGCTTCTTTTTAATCGGCTAGTCAAAGCCGAAAAATTAATTCAGCTACCAGGTCTTCGGTAGACGCATAAACAAATATTTGCAACGACGGTCGACTATGGCTTTTTATTTTTGCGACGGCGGTCGATTTCAGCTTAATTTCCGCATCGATTGAAATGTCTGTTTCATAGGTTGGCAGATTAATAGTTTTTATTAAATACTTACGTTATTTACAAACCTTAAACATGTAATTTACGTACATACATTTATTTTATTAATTTTTCTCAAAAGAAGATAATTTTATAAAAAACAAATATTGAATTTATAAAAGATTAAAATTTATAATTTATGTCAATCAATTGATTAGATCATCAATATTTTTATTATGATCATATAATCTTACACTAAGGCCAATAAAACCTCCAAAACCTCGTGATTGCTTGTAATGTAATCCAATCCCAGTCAAAGGAGATCCTTCAATGATTGAAACATCTCCTATTTCCAAGTAGGGAACTGAGCTTTGAGCAGCGTCTTTAGTCCTATCACTAGCAGAAAAACTCAAAATCCATTTTCTAGAACGGAATGTTTTCCATATGATCTATTTGGCTTGTCCAGGTTTTTGGTAGGAATTTCCCTACAAAAAAAAATTATTTATTCGACGAATATTCTAATAAAGATTTAAAAATTACGAAAAGTTGTTGCTTCTGGTACTCAAAGTTCTCCTTTCTTTTAAAAGTTCTCCAGAAGAATAATTGAATTTTGTAAGACCCATTTCTACGAAAAGCTCGTTATTAGAAGATGCAAAATTGACCTGAGTTAAAACATAATTTCCTCCAGATTCTTGGACTTTGTTAATGTGGACCTTAGTTCTATGATTTACTGAAATATACTTGTTTGAGATTCCAGTGGACTTTTTCCAAGAAATCGTGGAACCATCTATGTCGCCCAGAGAAAGGAGCTTTCCTTGTTGAACTTCCAAGAAAACAGTTTTCCCTGTTTTCCTGATTCGAACTCCTGTTATTACACTGAGAAAATGTACATTTATATTTTTGTTAAATAAAATAAAATATACTCACAAATTATTTACAACGTCTGCTGAAACAACGTCCGTGCTAAATCTCCTTTCAGCTTTAGAATCGTTTTCATCATCACAAAGATATATTAACGCATTCTATCGTAGTATATCACCGAAAACATTAATTTACAATTTGCAAAATTGGGGGGGGGGTATCTTTTTTTTATACATCTGTAAAAAAAAATAAATTTCCTGCCTTCAATTTGAAAAATCATATATGGGACATTTATCGTTTCCTATTATACATATCTGTAAAAAAAAATTAAATTTCCTGCGTTCAATTTGGTGGAGTTGATTGAGTTTTTTACATTATGTAAGAAATGTTCATTACATGTGTAAAAAATGATGATTTAAGGAGTCAGAAATTGTGGAGTGAAAGTTTTTAAAAATCTTTTAGCCATTTGTTAGAAAATTATGTTAATAATTTAATATGAAAATTGAGATAACTTAATTACTTGATATCAATTCCACTCAAACGTAAACAAAATAGAGAGTGAGAATTTTTTCAGTGAAAGTTTAGCAAATCTCTTAGTTTGAGTGATTTGTTAGTAAATTTTGATAACAATTAAGTACAAAATTAAAAAAAAAAAATAAAAAAACCTAGGAAATGTATGAAATTATTATTTAAAGGGACATATCCTGTTCCTTATTCGAAGCGACAGAAGCCATGATCAGTCACTTCTGTATTGAGTGGAGCACTATTGTGTAAATTACAGTCAATAAGTAATTTCTTTATAAAATTCCTTCGGTAAACTTTTAAAATTATATTAGTGAAAATTTAATAATAATCAAAAGATATAGTTTCAAGTATTTAAAATTCTCATTTACTGAAAATAATAAAATTCTTTACAAAATTCATACCTTAATCTTTTAAAGTTAATTAACTGTTATCAAAAAATCAATAAATTCTTATAATTATTGCTTTTTCAAATATATAAAAGTAGAGTTTGTTGAGCAAAAAGCCCCAAACTTTACTAAATGCTGCTTCAGGTTGTAAATCTCTTAATACTTTTAACAGGATCTTTGGCTTTCGATGGGTGAGTATTTTTTATATGTAAAGGTTATATCTAAATTAAAAGTTCCAGCTACAAGATCCTGGAAATATCTCCAAAATCAAATCAACAATCAAATGTGATTGAAAAACTTACAAATTACTACGATTTTGTTAAAGCAACCCGTATGGAACCTAGTCAAGTTCTAGTAGGACATGAGGAAGAAAGCCAAATCTCAGCAGTTCTTCGAAATTCTAACATTGAATTTAAAACTATTCATAAAATTAACTTCAATTCAAAAAATGCTGAGGAAGCTCAAGAGTTTTGCAATGAAGATAAATCTTATTGCTTTTACAGTCATGAAGAAATCAATAACATTATTGATCAATTCCAGATAAAGTTTCCTGAGAGCGTATTTGTAAATAAAGTTGGAGATTCCTATGAAAATAGAACTCTTAAAACAATTTCTATAACAAATGGAGATGGGAACAAGAATAAGCCGATTATTTTTATAGATGCAGGAATGCATGCTCGAGATGGCTATCGCCGGCTGTTGGGCTTTATGTAATTAAGGAATTAATTGAAAATTTTCCAGAAAATAAACAGCTTTTGGAAACTCATGATTGGATTGTTATGCCACTTATAAACGCTGATGGCTATGAATTCACACGTTCTAAATCCAGAAATCGTCTATGGAGAAAAACTAGAAAGCCATATAAAAACTGCATTGGAGCAGATCCAAATAGAAATTTCGACTATAAATTTGGGTTTTCTGGAACTTCTACAGATGAATGTTCTAATAAGTACCAGGGGCCAGAACCTTTCTCTGAACCTGAAACTGCAGTTTTGAGAGACGTTCTAAAAACATACAATGGCCGAATTTCATTTTATTTATCTTTACATTCTCATGGTGAATACTTGCTTTATCCATGGGGCTATGATAAGATTGATGCTTCTAACAAAAATGAACTTGAGGATGTATCTGAAGCTGGGTCCCAAGCAATCTTCGAACTGAGTGGTCGAAAGTATAAAGTTGGAGATATGGCAAACACTTTGTATCCAGCTTCTGGAACTAGCCAGGATTTTGCCTATCACGAAGGAGCCAGAATTTCAATTACAATGGAGTTACCTTCAGGAGGACCAGCAAAATTTAATCCACCTCCTAAAGATATTAGAAAATATGCTGAAGAGTCATGGATTGGCATTAGGGCTATGGCGAGCAAAGTCATTGAAATGTATAGTAAAAAGTCGATGGAATAAAGGTTGTAATTTTCTTATTATAAATAAGCTTTTAGTCTGATTTTGGGCAGTAAGTGGTGTTGTCTCTATTATTAGTTTCGGTGGATCTACTGATATGCTAAAAAAATTCACTGCATATGCTATATCTGGTCTAGAACCTTTTTGTACATGCCTCTTGAGTTACTTTCATCGATCCATCGGGAAGTTGACTTATTTCCAATCCCAAATAATAGTTCGCAGATCCTGCTTTCATCTCGAATACTTCTTAAAGAGAATTGAGTACCATCGTTATATCGTCTTCAGTCTCTACCGCCAGTAAGAATATGCTAGTATAATCCGATGACCTTCCTTATGAGATATAAATACACATGTATCAGCAAAACACTCTTGAAACTGGAACGCTTTGATGAAGTCGGTGAACTTCTTTTTCCAACAGCGCGGAGCTTGCTTCAGACCATATAAGCTCTTCTTAAGAAGACATACCTTGTCAGTCCCATCTGTGCATCTCATAGGATGTATAGTATATGCTTCATGTATATTTCCTCTGTCTCCATACAGAAATGCCGTTTTTACATCAAAATGTCTCATCTTTTACTGATTTTTGACAGATAATGAATTATATTCATCATCCATAACAGTCTTCCAATGAATATGATCCGTTACACCAGCAACAAAAGCCTTAAATCATTATATTTTGCATTAGATTGAATCTTCCGAGATCTCAAATTTAATTCACGGATCTTAGGCACTTCTGGAGAAGAAGCAGAACCTAAAAGGGTGTCATCTGGCTATTCTTCATCTGATAAACAACTTTCATAATTATCGATGTCAAAGTCAGGTAAAATGTGTACATCACATGGTAAATTGTCAAACTTCTTATCTCAACTAATCATAATTTATGTTGATCAGGAACTTAAATACTATATCATGGATGGGCAAAGCGAAGTATTACTTACATAAGTTACATGTAATTTACGTCTGTAAATTACGTAATTTAAAAAAATAACTAACATTTTGTATCAAATTACTTACGTAATTTACGTGTAAATTACGCTAGTAAATTACAGACAGTGTCCATTCTTATCTTAGAATACCATTTCTGACGCTTCTCTTTTGGAACATGGACAAATACTTCTTTGCCAAAAACTAAAGTTTCGGTTTTTCTTGAAACCACAACTCATAAGGCGAAGTTCCTTCCACTGAAGAACATCATGTACAGTTCAAAGTGTAGACAACTGTTGAGACTGCTTCAGCCCCATATTTCACATAAATCAAGGATCTCGCAAGTACAATTACAGTTCGAATGTCTCTCTCAGCTCTCCTATTGTGTTGAGGCGAATAATGGTTGTTCTTTGATGAGTTATACTATTAGCGCGAAGACATACCTCGCAAAAATTCTCTTTGTTCTTGTCCACAAAATCAATTCGATTTGCTGTCAAAAGTTTCTTGACATGACTATAGGTCATTTGAAGCATTCTTTGGATTAACTGAGTAACTGCCATATCGAATGATACAACAGTTCTCCTTTGTTGACTTAAACTCGTAGCCCATCTGCATACCTAGGTTCAAAGAGTTTATCTTCATCTTCAGCTGAGGAACGTACAAAACTTGCGACAGCCCCAGAATATTCTATTAGCTTGATTCCTAAGCGAGCTTCATTCATGCACAATCTAGATCTGAGGTTCCGTAGTGTTCTTTCCGTCTTTGGAGTTGATTTCCAGGACAAATAGAAGTGTGACTAATTCTAAGGAAAAGTTATAAATATTTTCGTGATGACCATGGTCTCAGATATTTTTTCACCAGCATCATTCTACTGATTTGATATCTTCTCAATTGAAGAATGTCTGCTGGAAGAAGTGTATGTTGACTTCAGATTTCATTTCGTAAATGCTTTCCAACTTCTGCCACATTTCATGGGCATCATCACAATTCGTTATATGTAGTTTATGTTCTTCTGTAATGGTTGTCACAATGACTTGTAGAGCTTTAGCATCTTGTTTCAACCAAGTCGCCATATTCGCCTCAGTGCGCTTTGAAATACCACTCACCAGATCCTAAAGATTAGCTGCTCTCAGGATGACCCTTAAATCAAATTTCCATACAGTAATTTCTGGATCAAGACTTTGTCCTCCAGTAAAATGTCTTTCAAATAACGCGGACCCAAGTCGGTTCATGTTAGAATTTTTAGCTGCGGCGGCTAATATTATTTCGAGTCTAATCTATTATTTATTTTACATTATATTTATATTTTATGTATTTTAAATCTTCTAGAAAAACAAATGTTGTAAAATTTATGATGTTTACTTTTAGTATCTTCCTCTTACATGTAAACATTTCATTATAACAAATAACAAGCCATTAACAATTTTAAATTTATAGCCAAAAAAGCTAAGAAATAATATTTTCCAACCATGCAAAAGTCACATTTTTAACTGTCATTGCCGTGGATCTTTGTTGTCCCAACCCAGTTCGAAACCTCATCCAAAGCCACAGAAATGATTTACGATCAAAGCTCTAATGTCACGCAAAAAACTATGTTACCAAATAAAAGTTAGGGAAAACAAGTTATAAGTTAGTTAATTAAAACCGTTATAATAGCATATTAACCTTCAATTAAAAACTTTATTATCTGCTTGTTTTCTCAACTTCAATTCCATTCAATTCAAAATGATGTACAATTGCTCAACTCTCCTAAAACCTATAATAGTCACGGCGAAACAAAGCTATTATTCAATTGAAATTGAATAAATTCCCATTCTTTAAAGCTTGTAAAGAGAAAAAAAATGAATATGTACAAATATTTATAATACAAATTGTATCTACAAGATACTTTAACGGTACAAAAGAAGAAAAAATATATAAATAAAAAATATTATATTTTTTTATATATAAAAAATACTAAAAATCTATACAAAAAGCGTGGTTTCAATTTCATGGTCCCCGTATTGGGTCTTGTGCTTGTCTTGTCATAGTCAGTGTCTCCCCAGGTTCACTGTAATAACACATATCTACATTGCTGGCCAGTCATACAGTTAGCCTGGCTAGCTGACTAACCAACAAATATAACTGTATATAACTGACTTACCGTTATTATTATTACGTTGCTAACGTGGTAGATTTTGGTAGAGTTGCACTGTTGGAATTTTGTGATTATTTTCTTAAAGATATTTTCGAAAAACTAAATGTTTTTAGAATTTATTAATAATGATTGTCGGTATTTTAGAAATATTCCCATTTACAAAATTTACGACAACAATGTATATGATGTAATTAAATGTCAATTTCTTTGGAAAAAAGATCTTGAATGTAATTATTGTCTGTAAATTAAGAAATTTACAATTATAAGTAAATTACATAAGTAATTAACTTTTTCAATAACTATATAGGCAAGTTTAATATTGTGATATAAAGCACACCAGGGCAGAGATAGACACGTCTGTAATTTACAATTGCAACTTGTAACTATATGGAATATATCGCTTAAAATCGATCGTCATCCTGAGTTCATCGACATAGCTTTCACTCCAGAGAACAAGGTTAGAGAAACAGCTCTCAATCATCCAGAAAAGCAAATAAATAGCTTAGTCTTAGAAAGCCTTCCTTTGTATTTTGTAATAACAGGTTGAACACTGGATGAAATAAAATGTTAGTGGCCGATGGCGAACATTTCCAGAGGTTACATTTATGTATAATTTATGGTGAGTCTTCCTAAAACGGTGATCATCTCCGGGACCTTCAGGAACTGAGAGATTTCTTCCCTCATTTAGACTCTGTGTGAATGACAAGGCACAACGCTCCTGAAGCAATCTGGAATGTGAACCGTGTATTACTTTGGACGTGAAAACCCATGGACCGAAGAAGTATTTAAAAACTGTTCGTTATAAACTTACACAAAATTATAACTAATTAAATGCAAAATATTCTTTATTTACACAATTCACAGAAGCAAATTTCATATAAATTACAGTAAGTAATTGTTAAATACCTTATTTTGTCCATTCATTAATTTTATTTACTAATTCAACATGGATCCACAGCAATGGGCACTGCCTTCGATATTCGTAATTTACTTCCATACAAAATTTCAGTTACTTACGAAATGACGTTAATTACGATACATGTACATTATTTCACATGTAAATTAATTTACGTAAGTAATGAGCTAAATACTTTTATCTATCCATTAATTTTAGTCTTGGGGAATGAATCTACAGGGATGGGCACTGTCTGTAATTTAAGCAAAAAAAATTTAAGCAAATTACGTAACTTAGTCAAAATTATAACTTAACAAATACAAAATCTTCTTTATTTAGATAAATTACTTAATTCATAGAAATAAATTATGTAAATTACAGTAAGTAAATAACAAACACTTCCTATAACGAACCAATAGCTTCATTCAGGGGAGATGGAGTGAATTCTTTGCCTTTCCACTCTTTCCACGATCAGTGTTCCCCTTTCCTTTTTCTAAGCGAAAGAATCGATGATCAGTCACTCGCTTTCTGAAGGTATTATGAAAGGTACTCATTTTGGCTTGAGTGGAGTGCTTTCGACACCGAGAGAGTGTGATCGTCACTCAATTTATTTTGTGAGATAAATTGCACTATAATGTGTTTTATGGGGAGAGCAAGAGCGTTTATGCTGTTTACAAAAAATTCCATGTTAGTAATTAACCAAATTTGAAATTCTTCTAGTTTTTTGGAGATCTTTCAAAGTTGGGAAAACAATGTGAATTGTTCCATGACTTGGAATGGAGCCACATTGACTCAATGGTATGGAACTGTGAGGCATCAATTTTTCGTTTCACTGGGATTCAAGATTCTAGTGAAAGATTGAATTTTCTCTTGCTCATTCTTCTTTTCTTCTGATGAGAAGTTCTATCTCCATAGCTCTCGATGGTTGATGAGCTATCACAATTAATCTTGTGTTATATTGAAAATATAATAGGCAGGCATAGCTTGCATACCACTACCAACCGCAACGG
>HF705880.1:3975-15255 GCA_000341915.2 Megaselia scalaris
CGCTGTCACATCGCATTCTGAAAGTATGCTGTTGTTGTTGGTCTCTTCTCCAGACGCTTCACGTATACTGTTGTCGATAACTTCATTGACGAGTTCCGTGACAAAGTCATAAACCTCCTGGTCGTTATGCGTCAAGTTAATAAGATTATTTTTATTCTCAGTTATTATTGCACTTAAATCAGTCTTTTCGGTATCCGCGGATTCGGTTTTCGCCTTGACACCTTTAACAACTTCATTTACAGCCAATTCAATTTCTTCATCCTTGATAACTGGTGAACTTCTGCTTTGATTCTCTAATATAATTGCATCTGACACTTCCTTGCAATGATCCAACATTTTCTCCGAGCTGTCTAGTATTTCATTGATTATTTCTTTGACAGCTTCCTGTGCTTCCGCATCTTCCACAATTTCTTCTCCATCGTCGTCTATGTTAAGTGTTTGCCTCAAAGCATTCGTACCACCAACATTCTCCTCAGATATACTTTTGCTAGGCGATGGGGTGGAGATACCATTGCAGTGTACTTGCTGCACCACTGCTGGAACATCCTTTTTAATTTGTGCATTGTAGACATCTGTTATGTTCGACACGACACTTTGAGTTGTTTCTTCTGATTGTTGTACATCTTGGATGGGTGATGGTGGGGAATTCACTTCTGGTGTTTTATCGTCTGAATTAGATGATTCAATAATATCGGTTTCACCATCACAGGCACATTTCACATTCTCTAAATTAATTTCCTCCTCTGTGACTTGCTCATTTTTATTCACCATTTCACAGGGTGATGACGAGGTCGATGGAGTTTCTATCGCTTTAAGCTCAGCACCTGGATGTGGTTGGTCTTCTCTATCCCAACCACTTATTGTGCTAATGGGACGTGCTTGACGTAGTGCCGGATCGGTTATGTTATCGGTCCGTTGACGTTCATAGTGTTCATACATTTGAGCAAATTGTAATTTGAATTCTTCATATGATACTTTGGAGGGACGATGGCCAGTGTATCAACCCAAACTCTCCAACCACCGTATTCATATTTGATAGCATGATGCAATAACATTCGGAACAGAGAATATACCATATCGGACACTTTCTGTTCCTCTGTTGATTTTGGATGGATATAAGCCATGGCTATTAACCATTCTTGCCATACTGACATTTGTAGTACGGTCCTTCGATTCTCTCGATTGCTATTGCACAATAGTGTCATATCAGATAGAAATATTTTCTTGACTTCCATTAGGTTTTCGGTTTGTTTTGATTGCCGGATTAAGGTTGCTACCACTTTCAAAATCACTGTGGAGAAAACAAGAATGTTATTATGAGGTTTTATTATGAAACTGCGGATTATAATGTATAGCTTTTGGGGTAATTAGGAAAAGATGTTGTTATGCTGCAGACTACAGATTTTAATTACTTAGTTAGAATAATGGAAATAGATTAAATTTTGTTTGTATATTGAACTGTTTTGAAATCATTGTAATAAGAGTTTTTTGAAATAAGAGCTTATTTAGTATAGTCTTTCAGTCTGTAAAGCTAAGATTTCAAGATAGTCACTTAGCGAAATTTTTATCTACACTCTACAATAGCGACACGTACTTAATAAATGGTGAGACAGCCAATATATTAGGGATATAGAGCTTGAGTATAAGCTAACGTCAAGTTAATAAATGGTAGCAGCTTACATTTAGTACAAAGAAATAAGCCAGGGTCAATTACGGACGCTTAAGAAGAATATTTTAGAAAGAAGTGCTAAGCCTCTGATAGTGCATTCAAGAGGCTGATAGATTAAAACTCAAAAGATGTAAAGCCAGGGTCAATTACCGACTATTGATGTCTATCCCCTATTACGGACTATCCCAATTACGGACTATTAATATACAACCGATAGTTTAAGATGTAGAGAATTGTTTTAGAAAAGAAGTGTTAAGCCCTCGATAGTGCATTGAAGAGGCTGATAGATGAACATTCAGAAAATATAAAACCAGGGTTGGAATATTAATGTATAGCCATAGTTTATGGAGGAGAGAGCTAGACTTTGTTAGAAAGTATTGTTAAACCTCCGATAAGTTCATTTAAGAAGGGGATAGCTAAAAGCTCATATATTCTATGGGAGAATTTCTTCAAATTTTTGATTATCCAATTTATAGGTTAAAATTTCGACATTTTTGAATTTGGGAAATCGCTTAATTTATTTTCTTCTTTAATAAGAAAATGTCTACAAAAATATATATCTTAAATTTGACATTCGTTGAGGTTCTTTCTCTGATTTTTTTTCTAGACTATCTCTTGGAAGGAGCCCTAACTAAGAGAATGGGACTCAGTAGCAAGGATGGGCAAAATGAAGTATTTAATTAATTACTTACTTAATTTACATGTAATTCACGTCTGTAAATTACGCAATTTATGTAAATAATTGAAGTTTTGAATAGAAGTAGTTAATTACTTACGTAATTTACTAGTAAATTAAGCTTGTAAATTACAGACAGTGCCCATACCTGCTCTGTAGGAGTAGTAAGTGTTGGTTCTGTCAAGAATTAAATGTCATCAAGGATATTGATTAGGAATGTTCAGCGAAACCACAAAGTGAAGTATGTAATTAATTACTTATTTAATTTACCTGTAATTCTTGTCTGTAAATTGAGTAATTTATGTAAATAATTGAAGTTTTGAATAGAAGTAGTAAATTACTTATGTAATTTACTTATGTAATTTACGTGTAAATTAAGCTTGTAAATTACAGACAGTGCCCATACCTGCTCAGTAGGAGTATTGATTGTGAATGTAATCACGTCTGAAAAAAATTATGTAAATAATTGGAGTTTTGAATAGAAATAGTTAATTACTTATGTAATTTACTGTAAATTACAGACAGTGCTAATAGCTGCTCAGTAGGAGTAGTAAATGTTGGTTCTGTCAAGAATTACATGTCATCAAGAATATTGATTGTGAATGTTCAGCAATACCACAAAGTGAAGTATTTAATTAAATGCTTATGTAATTTACATGTAATTCACGTCTGTAAATTATGAATTTATGTAAATAATTGAAGTTTTGAATAGAAGTAGTTAATTACTTATGAAATGTACTGTAAATTACAGACAGTGCCCATACCTGCTCAGTAGGAGTAGTAATTGTTGGTTCTGTCAAGAATATTGATTGTCATCAAGGATATTGATTGTGGATGTTCAGCAATACCACAAAGAAGGTTAGAGAAGCTGGCAGTCAACTTTCTATGTTCTGAGAACTTAGCAGATAATAGGGCTGCTATGATCTCCAGGCTATATTAATGACGTAAACTGAAGTCTTCTGTGCTGAGTCTTGAAAAGAGAAAGAGTCTAAAGACTATTTTGTTCGAAAAAAAAACTCTAATCCGAGAAGCAAATATTCAAAATAAAAACAATTGGAAATAAATTATTACGTCCTTTACAATCAATAGAAGAAAGGTATTATATTTTAATACTATAAACATAAACAATAAACAAAAACCGAAATGTAATTCCTGTTAATATTTATGTAAATAATTATAATTAAAAATACCACTTCCCACAATTGTAGCGTTAAAATACTCTAAAAATCAATTAAATTTTCAGAGATAAAAAAGTCCATTATGCTAAATTAAATTTTAGTACAAGTTTCTAAAAAATAAGTGAAAATGGACATATAATCCTCCTTCACCAAACATAAAATAGAATATTTATATTTGGTTTGACTAATGAATTATATAAATTGAATGGTATTATATTATGTATACTAAATATATAGAATTTGTACACAAAATATATAATATATTTCCACATTATGTATGCGGATATTATTTTGTTTGGCTTTTCCATTAGCTGAAGCATCCTCTAATCCATTGTATTCTAAAATAAAACAGTTTTTAATTGATTTTACGAAATTTATGTGCCAGCCATTTTAATTAAATTCCGCACTATTCTATCGGTTGTAACATTACACAATGTCCTAGACATAGGAACTACCCTAGCTCCAGGGGCACGTCAAGTCATAAAGCCTTGAATTTATTACTTTGATAGGGAAAAATATATATAATCAAAGGCAATATGGTCTGTCGTCTATAGTGCCTTATCTGATTAATTGTGTTATGGGTTCCATGTACTGTATGGATATAAAAGTCAAATATAATTTTGCTGATTTTTGAAAAAAGAGGATACTATGTTGTGAAGTAAGGTTAGAAATTATATAATTAATAATTTATTACTTTTACATGACATTCTATGTAAATATTAAAAGTCACCTTATTAATTTCAAGAAAAACTTTTCAATACTCTTTTAAAAGTTTAAGAGCTCTAACTTTATAATGACAGTCGGTAATATTACCTTTGTCATTTTTTCAAAAGTAATTATTCTCTATAGTATTATAAAAAGACATCTTAACAAAAGAAATTCAATCTTTTATTGGTACCTGCTCCATTACCCTCATCAAATACAGGATATGAAAAGAAAACAGTATGGACTCTATTAATTCTCTTTCAATAATAGTAGCTCAAAGAAAAGTTAGTCAATCAACAATAGTTAAATCCTAATGTTAACAACCTCTTCCATGGTAACTTTTCAATATAAATACGGTACGAATACCTCACAGACAGACAATCTCTCTTGAAAGAGGACAACAAGTATATTATTTTTTAATACCCTACCATAGTTTGCTGGTTTTTCTGCAGGACATTCAATAATATGTTATGGACACAATTGACATTGTTCATAAGGATATGGAAGCTACTAAATAATGAAAATCCTCTCAAACAAAAGAGAAGAAGTATACAGAAGACTCCTCAAACTTAATCAATTTATCATGGAGGGACCAAGGATGAAAAGGAACTTGAGTTAATACTATTACGCGACATACATGATATGAAAGCTAAAAACAGCAGTAGCTGAAACATAGAACCAGAGCAGCGCAGCAGATGAATTTCATCTACACTTTTGGAAATATTAATGAGCTTTTATAGGATTCTTTTTTTGATTTGAGTTACTGGTGATCAGGACTTTGTCATCAGGCGGATTTCAAACGAGTATATTCTTTTAGTCATAAGTCGGTAATAGTTGTCAGCGCTAAAAAAACAATAGGCTGGTGCCTAGAATCGTCTTAATTATGGTGATAAAAATACAAAAGAACAAAGAAGAATTCAGAAAATTTAAGATGAAGAAAAATATTGGCTTGTGCTTGCCGCTTTTATAGAAAATTGTTGGCTTCCGTTCTAAATAGCCATATTTTTGGCTCAACTTAGGTCGACGGTTAAATGGTTCAATCATATAGTACGAACGTCGCTACTTAGACAGTTTTGCAAGCCGATCTCACTTTTCGGCTCGGACCTGGTCGCTAATATTGAAGTCGACTTTTTACATGATTTTAGCCGATTTTATAAATATCAGTTATTAGTGATCGGTCTAAATGAAATTTGCTGCAAATATTGTTGTAAAACAAGAAAATAGTCATCGGCTATAGCTCGACTCATCTGCTAATGTATAGTAACATATAAAGATTATCCGTAAATGAAATTCCTAGAAAAGTATAATGATTTTTTACAAACAAATCTAAAAACGCTTCCACAGAACCCCAAATATGACCAACAAAAGTTCCATAGTGCACATAGTCAACTTCTACCATGATGGCAGTAGCAGCAACAACATTGTTTTGCCCCAGGACGTACATGTTATACACACATAGATAAATATGTACATATATCCTTGGATCCTTGTAGCAGGATATGTATGAGGATGAGGAACGTACGTCTTATACATCATAATTCCATCATTTATATGAAACAAAGGGAGAAGAATAAACTTACTTGGATTCTCTAAGCGATAATGACTTTCTGGTTCTGAATGCCTTGTATAAAGGATTTGCTGTGATATATGTTCTGTCATAATTTCATAAAGGACATTATAGGTTGGTAGGGATAACGATTCCTCGTACAGCAGTAAACGTTCAGCCAGCAATGTGTATAAATTGTGTGGCGTCATAACATCATATTTCCGTCTGTAAATAGAACATATATGTATATAGTTTTTTAAAGATTTGTTTATTTAAGGAATTTCTATATGGAATACTTACTTGTGCGTACTGCGCGATGGAAGAATCCTAATAATTTCAGTGCTTGCAACCTAATTAACTGACTTTCAGCAGCTAACAATTTAAAAATAGTTCTAACTCCAAATTTAACATCAAATGCAGGTACCATTGAGCTAGGATGCTCTGACATTAAAGATATTAACATTTGTAAAACATCATGAAGATTTTCGTCCTGTGGAAGAGGGGTTTTTTTTATTTGATTTTGTTTTATTAGTTTAGCTATTATTTGTCTGTAATGCCCACTTTTTATAAGATGTAGTGTTTATAGTATTAGTTAAGAATTGAAAGAGCTACTACTAATGAGATTGAAGAGACACCTAAAGCTAGTTATACAAATCTGGAAATTATTCTTAGATCATCTATTAACTATAGCATTACGGACAACTAATTCATTTCTTCATCACAGAATCAGATTAGTAGACCTATAGAGGAGAGACACCCTACAAATTTAGATATTGAATTCAAAGTTGTCAGTACCTAGCCCTAATATAGTCAAAAAGAGCACAAGAATTGAAGGAACAAGCAGGAGAGAATTTTCATCGATATGTAAAGTTAAAAACTATGGAAAAATACAATAGATGGCGCTGAAAAAAAACGAAGCTGGAGCATTTCCAGGAAAGGGATTTATCAAATATAAAAATATATTTGTTTCTTTCTTGTTCTCATACTGAATCTGTCGAAAGAGACAGATATATTTCTATGTATGCATGTAATGTATTAATGGTCTCAAGCTTACCAATGAAAAACAAAGATAGATATATAAAGGAGAGATATCCTAAGAATGTAGGTATCAATCTTTTATATATATTTTTGCGTATAATTATGAAGACTAAATTGAAATTATTCGTGATTCCATTTTATGTCTTATAAATAATTATAGATGAGAGATACCCTGAAAGTGTAGGTATTAATTTGGATGGTACTATTCTTACTTTTGTAACAAATATTATTAGTTCTTAATTCTTGTATTAGATATTATTAGTCCAGCTTCTCCCATTCTAAATACAGCGTCTTCTTTTCTGATTATTAAAGAATCCAAAATATAGACAAATATAGAGAAGATACCCTAAAAATGTAGGTACCAATCTGGAAATTATTTTGATGAACTTTTATATGTTGCTAAATATTTTTCCGAACAATAAAATGAAATGCTTCGTCCTAGAAGTGATTCTAATTAATGTCTTATAACAAACTTATAGAGGAGAGATACCCCAAATATATAGGTACTTATTTGGATGATACTACTCGAAATTCGTGAAACAACTTAGATTTTATTAACCAAGTTTTACCTATTCTTAAATTAGCGTCCTTTTTTCTGAATTCCCATTTAACTAAAAAGATAGAAATATAATGGCGATATTCAGAAAAAAAAAATTCTTCTAACCTCATTCATTAGGACATTACGGACAATATATTGAAATCTAATAAGTTCAAACTTACCTCATGCATAGTTGTCAAGTAATTTAGAATACTTTGTAGTTCATCGTCTTTGACACCGTTCCCAATCATAATCAGTTGCTTTAAAAATAACAATATATAAGCGCGGATAGCTAGAATATCCTTTTGAGCTGGACGTGGTCCATCTGTAGAAGGGAATGAATTCATATTTTAGAATAAATTTGAATAAAATTTATATATCTTATATATCTTACCAAGTCCCTTCGGTATTATTCCACTTTTGGTTCGAGGATTCACAACCCAGTAATAATATTTAAGTGTATGCACTGTTTGTAAAACAGTGCTGACACGTCTAACATTGCTATAAATCTGTGTATCACTTAGAAATTCTGTGGCTAAATAAGAGTAGAGCTTCGCCTGAACATTCGCTGGTGTATAAATCCACAAAGATGGATTAAATAGAACATGATCCAGTAACTGCCATGTTAAAAATGAAAAACAAAATAACTATACATTAGTCCGGTAACACAACTGTCCTGCCACAAGCCGATTTTAGTTTAAATTTTTAGATTTTTGGTTTTCGAATCGATTTTTTTTCTGAATTTTGTTCAGTTTTTTGGACCAAAAAATAACAAAATATTATATACTTTTACTCACATCAAACAGGAAATGGGTCAAATCAAACTAAAAACTGGCATGCAGCAAGCACATAAAGAATTTAAATTATTCATTAAACTTTTTCTGTTTTTTTCAATTTTTTTTTGTTTTTTGACGATTTTATTTGGATACAGAGTGTAATTTTGAGAATTTTTCTATAGAAATTAATTTGAAATTTTGAAAATATATACATTAATTGTAAAGTAATTGAATTAAAAAAATCATTTACATTCAATATTTTAAATAAAATATTATAGAATGTGAATTAAAAATAATTTGATTATCTTTTAATTAACTTTCATTGAAATTACTTCATATATAAATTAATTTCTAATTAAATTATTCTCAACAATTTCACCCTGTTTCCTCATAAAATCGCATCAATAACAACAAAAAATTGCATATCATTAATTTAAAATGATTTAAATGAAATTCAAAAGCATGTTCTGATGATAAAAATTAAAATAATACGATTAAAGTTTAAAATGTATGACTGACTCGCTTTTGCTGGTAATTTTTATTTTATATTTTAAATTTTAATTACAATATTGACAGCGAATTTTCGCTTAAAATTGTAGTTGCTGTCTGTGGTCCCTTCCCTTTCGTGGTTAGCTTGGAACACGATATCGACAACGATAAACGACATTGACGTTAATGGCGGTAAAAAATGTTTTTAAGCGAAAAAAAATATATATTATAGGTTGATAAAGTGATTTGGGAGTTAATATACGATCATAAAAGGACACTTAAAGGAAAAAATCGAGTTTTTCGAGACTAGATATGGTCAGGAATAGGCACTGTATGTAATTTGCAAGCACAATAATATACTCCTTCAATACAATATATCAATTATTTACGTAAATTACATGATTTACAGACGTAAATTAAACGTAAACTACGAAAGTAAGTAACTAAACATCTCTTGATTTCATTGATATATTGCTTATATCAGTTATAATTGTGACATATATAACTTCATTTTTCATATATATCACATACATATTCATGTATTAACACTTTAAAATTTATTCATGATATGTAAATAACATCTTTAATTATAGTTATGAATGAAATATGTATATAACATAATTATATAAGTTGTTGTGTTGTAATTCTCATATAAATAAAATTTACAGATAAAACATAGAAATATATGTATAATAAATATATAAAATGTATGATGCATACATATTCTTATATAACAATAGCATATATTCTGTTTGTACGTTATATGTGTATGACTTATTTTGAGACATCAGATAAATAAATATGTAAAAATTTGTATGTCCCATATACATATTTTTTTACTTTAGTGCATGGCATGTATGTTTTTAATTATAAAATATAGATCTTATAACAATATATTCATCATACACGTAGTATGTAAAATTTTCAGGGATGGGCACTGTGTGTAATTTACGTAATTTACAAGGGTAATTTACACGTAAATTATGTAAGTAATATACTCCTTTAATACAATATTTGAGTTATTTACGTAAATTACATGATTTACGGACGTAAATTACATGCAAATTACGTAATTAATTAACTAGATACTTTACTTTTACCATCCATGAAATTTTTAGTTTGAAAATATCGATATAGGCTTATGGATGTGATATTCATATTGTATGGACATTATATCTATAAGTATGTGCGTATTTCAATAACTATCATGTGATATACACAATAATCATAGAATTATGGTTATGAGATAACATAAATATGTATATCACATTCATAATTATGTATGTCATAATGTTGTATAAAGTGCACATCAAATGTGTTTATACATATAATATAGTTGTTTTAACAATATATTCATGAAACCCATGATAAGTATGATACCTAAATTTGTAGTTATGGAAGTATTCATATATTTTTAATGATATGATTTTCATATTATGTGCGTATTTCCAATTTCTGTATACATATCACAACTAAATCATGTATGACAGCTCTATAATTTATGCTTTATTTTTAAGTGACACATATAATCAGGTATGGGCGCAGTCTGTAATTTACACGTAAATACGTAAGGGGGGGGGGGCAGAAGAAAAGTATTTCTTATATTGAATTCTTCCAGCTATTATAGAAATATCATACACTTTCCAAATGGAAAGCAATTCTATATTTTCTGGTCTGCCTTAGACTTATGGCTGCAGAAAGGAACTGAATCGAAATTGATTTCTAAACCATTTCATTAATTTGCTTCAATACCCAGTTTTAGTATACAAGAATGAACACAAAGGACTCTTTTCTTTGATTGTCTATCATAATGGACTTGGTATTAGGGTGATTCTATGATTCTGGAAATACTTTTTGGAAAGCCTTGATTTATAAATTGAAGACTTTCTTTAGATTATTTTTAACAAAGGAGAGTAACTGAGGTCTTATTCCTAATGCTAGGATTCTATATGGAATCTGGTACACCTTCTAGGAATATTCCAAAATAATCTTTGGAATCATAGAAGCTATCGCTTCTCTAGGATGTCTCTTCTGACAAAAAATTGTATTTCATATATCTTTCCTTGATTTTTGAATACAGACGGTAATTGAAGTATTTTTTATATATCAAGTTCATCAAATTTTGAAAGAACACTTTCAATTACAGACTGTTCCAAAAATAACTGTCAAGATCCTAATGTTATAATAACGCCTTCAATTACAGACTATTCCCAACTATGACTCCATACTTATGCAAGAAATGTTATTTAAAAACCACCCTAAGTTTACATATGCAAAAAACAAAAAGGATTCTTCTCATCTAATATACTTACCAAAATGGTTATTTTCCACTTGAGTACTAGCACTTTGTTGTGATCTCCTCCTTTCCCTGCTGGTATCATTGTTAGCATCATGGATTGGCAATGATGGAGAGGTTTGTGTGGTAGAATCCATTTCTTCCACAACCGGATGAGACGGTATTGTAGTTGGTTCTGATACAGAATTCTCATGAGTATCATCAGCTACATCCTCCGCATAATCATCGTCATTCTCATTTTCTATTTCTTCATCATTGTCTTGTCCCACTTCAACTTCATTCTCCACTTCACTGCCGTTTTAGTAATTTCATTTACAATTTCATCAACAATAGCTCTACTTTCATCTGCTCCAACTACTTCTTCTTCTT
>HF706319.1:2570-15798 GCA_000341915.2 Megaselia scalaris
AATTGATTTAGAACGCACTTGGCCCAAGTGTTAACATGGGAAGCCACAACATTGAAGTAGTGTGTAATTCCATTTACTTGCGTTCTGAAGTAACATCGGTCAACAATACCAAGTGGAAACGAAAGATTGGAGAGTAACAGCAAGGGACTGTACAACTGCACAACTTGAGCTCATATTTCATACCTATGTAAAAAATGTAATGTTTTTCAAAATAAAAAATACACATTCTCTATTCATTCGTAGTATGTAATTATCTTTAGAAATTTACATAAAAGTAATGGAAGTAATCAAAAATATTAATTATTTACATAAATTACATAACATATGTAAAAAACTACAATTCGATTGGTATGTAATTTACCTAAAATGTATGCACAAAACATAAATAATTTATTACTTCTTTCAAATACAATATTATTTACACAAATTACATAACTTACGTAAGTAGAAAAGTAGTACGAAGACAATTTTTTCTTAAATTTTCAACTAAAATCTATTGTATATCTTTCGTATACAATATTTTTAATTTACATAAAGTACTTCTGTTTGTAAAAAAAAAAACTAAGCGTAATTTTTACTTTTCCTTAGAAATTTATAGACAAAGTATATAATTACATTGCTTACATCTGTGATATACGTAGTCTGTTAATTACATAAATTTAAACAATTAATTACTTTTATAGTTTGTAACTTAGAAATTCAAGCAAAAATTACATAAATTACGTCTGTAAAATAATTCATATTTTCGATGATCGTCGCAGTCTATAATTTACCCAAAAAAGTTACACATAAATAATTAATTACATTCATATAAATTATTAGTTATTTACATAAATTACATATCTTACATCTGTAAAAATCTACTAATTTCGAGAATGTACGCATTCTGTAGTTTGCCTAAGAATAAATTCACATAAAATACTAGTTATATACATAAGTTACATTACTTAAATTAAAAAAAAGACAATTTTCTCTTTATATAAAATTAAACCTAAAAATTTCTCCCGTGTATATAAAAATAATAACATTTGACTACAGGAAAATAATAACAATTAAAAAGACAATATTTTTTTTTTGCAACGACATTTTATCAATTATTTCAAATCAAGAGTGTAAATGTATTCAAAACATGAATGTTTTTCAAAAGGTATTTATATTTTTTTTGTATTTATCTAAAAAAAAAGATAATTTATAAATAATATATACACTAATTGATTGAGTTATTTAATTAAAACCGACCATTTTAATTACATGGAATTTCATTAGAACAATTTGAAACTACAACTACGGATGTAATTTCATGTTAATGTTCTTTAATGGGTTCTAGACGCGGCTAAAATCGCAATTTCTGTGGAATTGGAAAGAGTTCGAGTTCGAAAAATTAAGGATATCCAAGAATATATGTATGTATGGATAGATAGATTCATTACTTTACATAACATATTATTGGTAATTGAGAGAGAAGCGCGTTGGATAGTGAAATCGCTATTTAGTCGACCAATCAGCACTACAGAAATACTTGTAAATATAGACTTTCTGATTTTCTTACATGCTAAGCTGGGCGTCAAACTGGATGGATGGATTTGCGTTTCTTAATTCCAAGATTTAATTGTTTAATGATATAGATCAAGTTCTAGAACACTTGTTCTTAGCTGATGTTTGGGAGTAACTGTGGAGTATGCAGAAACTGTAAATTGCAAGTCGGCAGTTAAGTAGAAATTCTTTAGATTTTAAATTAAGGCATAATTTATGAAAGTTTTCTTCACTGGAATTTAAGATTTTATATTTAATAGAAAGAATTTCTAGTTTAATGTTACTTCCTTTAGTTTATCAGGGGAATTAGAAAATTAAGGCACCAAAAGTTTTACCCGGCAATGTTCACTATTATTGAAAGTAAATATAACTGTGTGTGACTGAAATACAATTTGAACAGGAAAATAATTTACTCGGCAATATTTACTGATATTGTAGGTAGTATTGATTAAATCATCATCATAAGTTGGCTTGTTGCCGACAAATAAGACAAAAAAGTTCAATATAGAGGCACTAAAAATAAACTTTGAGACTAGTATTAGTGAGAAGCTTGAAACGATTCCCACAGACTTGGACAGGGGGGGGGGTAGCTTTATCCACCTCGGATCTTGTTGGTGTAGGGACAATTAACTACTTCCAAACAATATTTATAGAATATGAACAATGACTTTCGAAGCACTCTTCAGCATTATTGGAATGATCCCATCAAAACCCGGTGATTTGAAAGATCCAAAAGAGCAAATAGCCCATTTTATTTTCTCAGTATCAAAATGTCCTCAAAATGTTCATAAACTGGAATAAAATCGAAAGACCTGGTGCTAGAATTTGAAACTTACAACCAAAAAAATGCTTTTCAAGAAGAATTTCCTTCATTTCCTTACTAGACTCTGTCCATGAGCCATCCTCCCTTTGGAGAAAAGTCGGAAGATTTGCATTTTGGCCAAGAATTTCCCTCACCCTAGAAGCCTCACCCGAAGATTCAATGGATTCACAAAAGTTATTCCAAGAATCCCTTTTTGCCTTAAGAAGTTCTTTTTTATAAGTTTTAAGAATCTTTTTATATTCTTCCCACTTTTTTGTCTTATAAGAAGAGTTTAAGGTACGTCTCAGCTTCCTTCCTAAGTTCAGCTGTTCGGTACTGAAATAAGATGAAAGTTTAGACTTTTTGCATTTACTGACCCTGCATGCTTTCTTAAAAGCGTCAGAGAATCCCTTACTCACAATGCCCAACGTGCTTTAAATCTCATGGACCTGTGTTAAGACCCATTTCAAGTAGAGTACAGAATTTAATCCAATTGGTATTTTTAGGATTATTAAAACGAATTGGAGTAGAGAAGAAAAAGTCAGATTTGAAGGTTATATAGCAATGATCTGAAAAAGAGTCAACATCTCTGACCATCCAGTCTTTGACACCAAACGAATTAGAATTGCAATAAAGTGTAATGTCAATAACGTCGGCTTATTATACTTCGAATAGAACTTCAAAACTTGTATCAGCTGGATAAAATTACAATAATAATGTTTTAAGATTCAACAATATTGTTTGGATATCATTATACAAAAAATACATTATACAAAAACTGTTTGTAGGAGAAATCTTGAATCCTTTGAGCGTACCATTTCAGAAATAGTTTATAGTTCCTGTGATATATATCCAGAGTCCATAATTTTATTAAGTTGGTCATCTCGTTTAAATTTTTCTAAACCCATATTCTACGGTAAATTCACTGGAGGAGTCAGTAGTTTACCTATTAAGCATCTTGCTGACTCCATCAGAGCTCATTATCTTGTTTCTGGATGTCTTCCTTTTAATGTCTACTTGTCTATAAGATTCAAATTTAAAATTAAAATTTGGCCCTCATCAAGTGCCTAGCCAACAAAGTTCCCCTCCTTTCTATCTACTTGATTATCAGGCCACAGTTATTGAGTGTCTTGCCAGCATTATTGAATTTAACTAATTTTCTAGTATATAATGACGAACTTTACCATCAATATTTATAAATGTATTCCATCTAAGTAATTGAAATAAAATACTAAAAACAAAAAGTGAAATTCCCAAGAATTCTAATCTAGATCTTTAGAATAAAATTACTCAAAAGAATCTTATAAATGAAAATTTATTCAGAAATAAAACTCGCCGACGGCTTGAAACTTTCCGCGTAGACAGTACAAAATATCATTCTTGAAATGTAAAAAAATAAAAATCCACCAGACAATTTAATTACTCCATAGAAAAGTAAAAAAAATACGAAAAAAAAGTTATTTTAATTGCACACATAACTTTAAAGGGGCGATAAATAAAATATTATACTTGAAAAAGAATTTTAAATGGCGTTATCGAATTATCTCACAAAAAGGGGGGGGGGCCTATTATTCACATCTGTGAAAAAATAAAGTTTCATGCCTTCAATTTTGTCGATTTCATTGAGTTTTTTTACACTATGTAAGAAATATTGATTGCATATGTAACAGTATAGACAGTATAGCAAAAGGACATCTCCTCCTACACGTAAATACTTAAGTAATTAACTACTTCAGTACAAATTGTCAGTTTTTTAAGTAAACTACTTTGCCCATCCATGAGATGATATATAACCTCTTCAATCCAAAATTTTAGTTATTTACGTAAATTACACGTAAATTGCGGAAGTAATTATATAAATACTTCGCTTTGTCCATCCATGCATTGCAATTACCCACAAATATAAATTATTTTTTGAACAATTTCTAAAACCAAGATTTATAATAAAAAATACAGAAAACAAAGAAATAGATGGCGCTGTTAAAACGAAGTAACGTTTCAGAGCCTTTGATAGAACACAAATAAATATATATTTGTCTCTTTCTTGCTCTATTACTATTCCTCATGAAGAAGAATACATAGTTCTATATCGGTCTATGTTATATGTGATCGGTCTCAGAAGAAGTATAGTATTGTTATATGTGTCATATGTGTCATATGAAAGAGATATTCCTATCATAGTCTCAGACTTTGCGTTTAGTCCCAGAACAAGTCTGAAAACTTTCAAAAGAAAGAAATTTCATTGCAATTACCCACAAATATCAAAATTGCTACAAAAAAGTTAGACCACGCTACAAAAAATCTTAGTGCTGATCAGCAGTTTTGGTCCAAAGATGGATGATAGTCAGAAAGCAAGAAACATAGTATGTATATATAGATAGATACTTTATACCAGTAAGGAAAGAAATCGTAGTTAGTAATTGTGAGTATAATTATTTTGTCCAGATTTGTCTATAGACAGATAATGTTCTCCGAGAGGAAACATGGAGGAGAAAAAAGGATGCCATAGCATAGCAAAGCAAAAGCAAATTAATTAAATAGAAATACATTAAATTAGGTATTAGATTGCTTCTGGCTTCACAAAAATAGTAGTTTCTTAGCTGGAGCTGGTAGTGGAGAAAATCTATGAAACTAGCAGAGATTCTGGAAGAGAAGACCTGAAATTACCACTTTACTAACAATAATTGTAGAGCTATTACTGTTGTAGATCACAGAGAATAGAAGCTGCCTTTTTACTTTTTTTTTCCAGATTTTTTTTATTAGAATGAATTGTTTGTAATTTTGTAAATATTTTCCTTATTTCGCTTTAATTCGCGGATATAAAATTGACTGAAGTTTTTTTTTTGCTTTCGAAAATTACCTTTTCATGGGGTTGTCTTGTCAATTTGTAAATTCGCTGCCATAGCAGTTCGTTGACACAGCAAATTGTTACAGTTTTGCTGGTGTTAAGTGTTGATAGCTTCAGGCTTCTGGAACGTATCTTTCTTCTTCTTTATTTTGTAAAATTTGGGGGGGGGGGGGGGGGGGGGGGGGGGGGGGGGGGGGGGGGGGGGGGGGGGGGGGGGGGGGGGGGGGGGGGGGGGGGTTTGTGTGGTTCCATGTCTGAATATAATGCAGCAAAGGAAATCAGCCGTAAACCGTTATCTTTGGTGGTGTCGCGTTTCCTATTGTCCCCATGCTGTTATTTTCTTTACCCACTTGAGCGTTGAAGTCATCAAGTACCAGTTTCATGTCATAAACAAGAAGCTTAGTGTAAGCTTTATCAAGCTGCTCATAAAACAAGTCCTTTTCTTCATCCGTGTCTTCCTCAGTGGGTGCATAGGCGCATATTATGTTCGTTGATCGGTGTCCATCGAGACACACAATATCTGGCTTTTCCATGGATAGCAAAACCTACTCCAGCCTGATGTTTCGTGGGATGGCAGCTGTTAGATGTCACACTTATATGAGCTGCGATCCTCTATTTGTGATGGCCATGATGTCCAAGTCATAACCTTGCAAGATCTTTTTTTGATCTTGTGTGGATCCTACGTTATCTAGGCTTCTGACGTTCCTAGCTGATATTTTGATCTCGATGTCCATGATGATTCAGGGTCTATATCCGTGTCTATATCCGGGTCTATATTCTTTTCCGTCTTAGTATCCGAGGCATAGTGTTGTTTTCCATAGTCATTTGAATTGGCAGTGCTCATGACTGGTGAACAGCTCTCAGTAGCACATTTATACCGTCCCCTGCTACTAGGTTACTGGGTAAAGATTGCCAAGTTGTGGTCTTTGCGTTGCCGTCTCATTAAGGGATAAATAAGTAAGCATTAATTCACTTTTACAACGTAGATGGGTTTTACCGCGCCCATTGTTCGTGTTAGCATTGCTCCGGGGTTTCATGAAACCCTACCTTGATAGCGAACGGATCGTACAAAGCTCTCCCCTATCCGCCACCTGTGAACCCGTCTGGTAGCTGTACCCAGAGCTGTGTCACTGTACACGTGTTGAATTTACTTACGTAAATTACAGACAGTACCCAACCGAGGTATTTTACCAAGTAAATATAACTTCTGTTAAAAATCTGGAAAACTGCTATAAACCAACCAATTTTCTATTACAAAATTAAGCTTTTTTGACTAACAGCCAGTAAAAATTGTTAAATAGCTGTTTCGTACTAGGAAACAAAATTTCAGTAACCTTTCTTATAAAGCCTTTCATTTTTGAATTCCTTTAGAAAATATTGCTTTGGAATTCCGAGAAAGTTATTCTCTGCTATAAAACCATATATTGTTAAAATAAAGCCTTTACGAATATCAATATCAAAATGTATTTTTTCGCAACAGGAAACCAGAATTCCAAACTTTCACAAGTAACAGCCAATAAAAAACCTTGATTTGTTTCATACCAGGAAACAAGAAATCAGAGAATAAAAACAGCCATTTTTGTATTATAATTAAGCTTTTACTAATAACAACTAATCAAAATTCTTGAATTTCTGTAAGAAATAATTTTTTGTACCAGGGGGGGGGGGGTTATTTTTATTTTTGTATTTAGAGTGTGATATAGAATTTTTAATAATTATTTCAATTGTTCCCTTTAATATAATAACAATTTAGTAAGTATTGTTAATGAGTAGAATAAATTTAAGAACAATTTCCCATCTCGAAGAACCTCAAAATTTTAAAGACTGATTGGATCAAAGCTTTCATTTTTACTGGACTTATCGGAGTCATGTTCCTAGTCATGTTGGGACTGCTGCAAAAAAGTTAATTTTTACTGAACTTATTCGAAGTCCGTTAGAGCTGCTACGACTTTAAGTCGCTGACAAAATGTGCCGAAATTCAAATTGCCTGGTACAAAATATCCAATTTTAACAGAAATTCATGGTTTTGTATTGGCTGTAATTCGAAAGGGCTTATAATAAAAATAACGGCTTTTGAAGCAGAGAATTCCTTTTTCTAAATTCTAGCAGGCATTCACTTGTTGCCTGGTACAAAAAATTATTTCTTACAGAAATTCAGGGGGGGGGGGGGGGGGGGGGGGGGGGGGGGGGGGGGGGGGGGGGGGGGGGGGGGGGGGGGGGAAATGGCCGCTAGAATTCAGAAAAAGGAATTCTCTGCTGCAAAATTAGTTTTTTTTGTACCAGGCAACAAGTAAATGCCTGCCAGAATTCAGAAAAAGGAATTCTCTGCTTCAAAAATAGTTTTTTTTATTACAAGCCCTTTCGAATTACAGCCAATACAAAACCAAAAATTCTTGAATTTCTGTAAGAAATAATTTTTTGTACCAGGGGGGGGGGGGTCTTGTGGATAAGGCCGATGACACTTATTTCATTCTTCATGCATCTCTTCACTATTCCAAATTTTGAACAGAATTTGGGAGAATTCATTGTTGAAACGTGATCACATTAAACGGTTCTGTAACTGCATTCTTGTAATATTTCAGGCGTTGAATAGCTTTATGCATTTCAGCTCTTGTCGGTGGAGTCTACCTAGAGTCTTATAGCTGACTTAAAATCTTCCCAAATATATGTTCTTAATCGATATTCTACAAGAACTGGAATAGATCATATGATCGGTGTCGTATAAGCCCTAGAATGTAATCACACTCAAAGATCTCAATTATGCCAACAGAAGAAAATTCAGCCTTTTTAGTTTCTAGGAGGAACGTTCTTCTATGCTAAGGTATAACATTTTGTTGAACTTCTATCATTGGCTAATAGACATTGAGACTTTACCTTACCTTTACCTTTGACTATATGGGGTTCTGAGACAAAATTTGTTTCTCTCATAACTCCTGTATATATAAATTCCTTCACAAATAATACACTTTTTCGGCTTCAGAAAATATTCATCTTATATTGCTTACTTTGCTAGAATACATGTCTACTATTCTAGGAGCCTTGAGTAGTTTGTGGATTCCTCCATATGGAGTTCGTGGAAATTACAGACTTTGAACAAAGTAATTCAGAAGCTATTGCAGCTCTTTACCCTATAAATTTAAAAAGAACTTACATACATGACACATTTTATATATCAAGCTCCTAATAGATTCATGAAACATGCATCAATAATACTTGTCAGTAATTGAAATTCATCAATTTAAGAAATATATTTCCTTCAGTGCATCTAATTACTTTGTTTTCCTAAGTAAAGCTAAATAATAAACAAAAGTTAAATATTATTTAATTAATATAAAACCTATATTCATGTCTGACTTCATTTACACTCTAAATTTAAAAAAGATTTCAAAAAGATAGTAAAATATTTAACAAAAAATCCACAACTAACTGTCTTTTTAATTGATCTAATTTGCTGCTAATCAAATGAATTGCTTATTAATCTTGAATTTTGAATATTAATAATGTAAGAAAAAAATGGGAAAATTATCGTGAGCAAGCTCAGCTTAGCTCACAGTAATCAATTCATTTATGACCTTGGATTGGCTGTTTTTGCTGCTTTTTTCTCCACTCCACACAGCTCCACAGACTTAATAATATTGACTTCTCCTATCTAGAATAGAAAATGCATTGCAGCTGCAGTTTATATGCGTTCATTCGAAAAAAGCGAGCACGATTTTGCATTTAATTCAAAGGGTTCCTATAAGAAGACCTATCTAAACAGAAACTAGTTTCTTGACTTTAACTTTCCAGAATTACTGCATCTTTCAGATTCAGATGCATTCGAATTGATTATAAATAGTGAGCGAACGAGTTGAGTATATGCCTACTGGATTCTGGATTTCAATTCATACAATTCATACCTTCCTTGGCTTGTTTGGCATCATTGCTTTGCTTAGGAAGAAATCACTGTTTCAAACAATTACCACACGAAATGCAGTAAGCAGCTCTTTGTAGGGTGGTTTGTTTTTTTTTTATTTTTTTTAAATCATTAAGTGAAGAATAGGGATGGGCACTGTCTGTAATTTACGTAATTTACAAGAGTGATTTATACATAAATTACGTAAGTAATTAATTGCTTCCATATAAAGTTTCAGTTTTTACATAAATTACGTAATTTACCAACGTAAAGCACGAATTCAAAGAAATCCTATGTTTGATTTCTTCTAATTTATACAACAATTCAGAGAAACTTACTTAACATACATACATTAATTACATAAATTACTAATATTTACTGTCTGTAATTTACAAGGCAAAGTTCATTCTTTTTTAATAAATAATAAAATAAAATTTCATTCATTCATGTAAACTATGTAAATAACTCGTAAAGCACGAATCCAAAGAAATCTTATGTTTGATTTATTCTAATTCATGCCACAATTCATATCAAGTTTCTTAACATACATTATTTAAATAAATTACTAAAAGTTTATTCTAACTTAATAAATAATGTTCAGTTTTTGGGGGGGGGGGAAATTTCGTTTTGTTTTTGGTATCAAAAGCGTTAATAAAATATTTGATTTTTAATTATTTTTTAAATATTTTTATGTTTTTTTTAGTTTCTTTGAAAAACTATAGACTGTCTGAATAATGTCGTCTTCGAACACTTTAAAAGCCTAAAACGTTCACCCGAAAAATTAAGGAAATTTCGAATTTTTATTTAGTTTAAAAGGACCCCATCAAATTTTGGTTTGTAAAGATTAGATGAGGCCCAAGGGACCCTCAAACCATTGGTGGCTTCACGTCTACTAAATTACTATGATGATCAATGAGTCCGGGACTGGAGTTGTGGTAATGTTGTTGTTGCTGTTGCATAATTGGAGGTGACCCGCCCATTTGGTGGTGGGATGCCATATGTGACGCCATGTGATTAGGTGTTCCCGGGTGTGAATTCTGTTGACTGTTTTGATGATGAAGGTTGCCTGATTGGACATTTGACTGCGACTCCAGGGAGTGATCGTTTCTTCGGAATCACTGCAAGACTCTGAGGAACCTTTCTTGATATTGTTATTATTATTATTGTTGTTATTGTTATTTGTGGCCCCATTATGGGTCTTAACATGTTTAGCTAAATGATCACTGCGCATGAAGCGTTTATTGCAAATCGGACAAGCGAAGCGTTTCTCTCCGGTGTGAGTACGCAAATGCCTTTGTAGTTCATCGGACCTGGTGAAACGTTTACCACAGAATAGCCAATTGCAGACGAATGGACGTTCGCCGGTGTGCCACCTTAGATGTGCCTTCAAATGACTTGTTTTCCCATATACTTTACCGCAACCAGGAATATGACAAGAATGGATATTTTTCTTCCTCAGGTGAACACCAGCAGGTCCTAATCGTTCGGCCTCTTGACAATTGGGACAATCACATGTTGCTCTTCCAGCATACCGACGTTGAGATCTTGGTGATGGGGTTGATGGCGATGTTACTGTGCCTGAAGATGACACTGGTGTTGAATGTGGTAATGTAAAGTTTCCTATGTTACCTTGACCAGGCAATATACTTTTGTAAGTGTCTTGGAGTAAATGTTGGCCCGATCCTAATAAATGAGCTGTGTTGGATAGCGAATGTGTTAGAGATGAGTAATCAGTACCTCCAGTTGCATAGTTTGCCATAGTTGAGTGCATTCCAGCGGCACTGCCCATATCCAACCAGCTGCCGGCGGCTGTGTGCATATCCCACCAACCTGTGTTTACACCTTCTGTTTTATGTGTGGCAGTAACTGCATTGAAAGGCCAGTCGTATGGATGACGTGAATACATTGTGCCAAAGGCTGCACTGTCTACTTTTCCTAAAAGACTTTGATGCATGTGGGCAGCACTTGCTGGGGAATTATCGTTATTTGAGGGAGACGTTGTTGCACTTGGGAAATACAAATCACTGTTATATGAGCCTAATGGGCTAGTTACACCCGAACACGATGAAGCTGATGATGTAATTGATCTGGAAGGAAATTTGTTTTATTAATTTTTGTTTTTTTTTAATATATTTTTAATTTTTTTTAATTCAAATTAATACCTTCCGATTCTATTCATAAGACCGCTTGCGAACATTCTCCGATGAAAGAACTATCCAAAAGAAAAGGTTTCTTTTCTCTCTCTCGTCATACTTCAATTTTTCAATGAGAAAAGATGCGACTTTTACGAATAGAAAAGGTCTAATAAGGGTTGTTCTTATTGGTAGTAGTGGAAAGGTTTCCCAATTATACGAATAGATTACATACAAATACATCTAATCATAGGTAAATATTTCTATTCTATATATTTGACATTGAAATGGAGGTAAATGTATATATTTCTTTTATATAAAAAATGGAAGTATTTCAGGAAATTGAAATTGTTTTTTATGTAAATTATATTTTTTTTTTAATTTATCTCTAAATTTTTTTAAAATTTTGTTTCTAAAAAACCATTTGACATAAAAAAATACCAACCTTGCACTGATGTTGTTCATTGTACTTGAAGGCTGTGACTTTTGTACTCCCGAATTTGATTGGTGTTGCTGCTGCAAATTGTTTCCTGTAGTCGAAGAGAGCGATGGGGAACCAGACGATGACGATATATTGCCACAAGGTGAATGTTGACCAGGAATCACAGATCCAGGACTCTTTTTCCAAGGATGAAATCCTTTACCAACAGCAGCATCCGCAAGAGGTGGTGGTGACTTGCTAGAAAGTTTATTGCATTGCGCTGCTAACATTGCCAAGGGAGTTCCACGTAGACTAGGATGATCCTAAAAACAAAGGAAAAAAGGGAAAATAATTAGTAAACCATGCTGAGATTCTTAAGGTGGTCGTCTTTGATCTTCGACCTTATCTTTTGTGTTTCTCACTAATTAACAATAAAAAAGCGACACGAAACTAATTTGAAAATCAATAGGACGCATCTAGATCGATTGGCCTTAATTGGAAATGGAAGGAGATCATATTTTAGGGTGTCTTGAAATTTTTGATTTTATAATATTAAAGAAGATTTACCGACTGTTATTTGTGAAATGAAATTGTTTAGTTCAGAAATTTTGTGAAAATGAAAATAAGTTTTATTGAAAATAATTCTTTAAAGAAGGTATCATTAATTTTGTATGTAAAATGGAATGTGTTATTTTCAAATTAATATTATCATTGAAAGTAATTCTCCAAAGAAATACATCGGAATGAAACATTGCCGACTATCGTATTTACTTTAAAAAGTATTGCCGAGTGATTTAAGCCTATTCGATATTAAACATTGCCGACTAATTGACTTATTTTTGGAACAAAGCCATTAACGAACTAACAAAATCTGATCGTTGGAGGATATGAAAGACAAGCATTGCTGAAAGCATTTACTCTTATTAAATTTCAAGAAAAAATAGATATTGCTGTGTGTAAGTATTTAAGGATTCTTAAGAATGCGGAAACAAACATTGCCGACTATGAAGTTTTCGTTTGTCGTTTTCACTTATAAAAAGTATGATTATATTTTTAATTATATTAGTTTCATACACTATTTAAGAAAAATATTAAAAAAAACTTTTATTTTTTTTCCATCAATTTTTTATCGACAATATTTTTTTCAAACATTGCCGACCAGAAATTGAAGTTAATTTTAGATGAAACATTGCCAAATATTTAGAACTAAATATTCGTCGTAATTGAAGCCGTTTCAAGCACTTCCATGGATGGGCAAAGCGAAGTATTTAGTTAATTACTTATGAAAGTTGCATGTAATTTACGTCCGTAAAATACGTAAATAACTAAAATTTTGTATGAAACTAGTTAATTATCTACGTAATTTACATGTAAATTACGCTTGAAGATTACGTAAGTTACAGACATTGTCCATCCGTGAGTACTTCTTTAATAGATTTCTGTGAACCTTTTTCGGATTTAAGCTCCAAGAAATGAATCCAAAAATATTTATAAATAATAAAAATTACACTCATTTTTCAAAATCAATTAGTTTCATAAAAATTTTCAACTGAAAAATTATAATTTTTCCTCAAAAATATAAAAATGTTTTTTTTAG
>HF706881.1:9300-20540 GCA_000341915.2 Megaselia scalaris
GGGGGGGGGGGGGGGGGGGGGGGGGTCCTGAGAAAAAGGATGTACACATATGTGAACACCAGGACTGAGGACCTATAAAATATATGCTGGAAAGATTATTGAAAAACGATTATATTCATGTTAAATATAAATTTGATTGATAAATTCAAGGTTATATTGGTATTATTAGTGAAAGTACATATTAGCATTAGCGGTGTCAAATTCTTTTAACGTGTTCTGCCACTTTGGAAGGAGCAAAGCCCCTGGAAACTTGAGCTACAAATAACATGGAAACTGTGCTTATTCTGCCAGATCATTCTCTTCTTTTAGTTCAAAACTCTGAGGAAGGAAACTCAAGCAGCACGGAAACTTTGATCAATCTCTTCAAATTCCAAGTTAAATTTCTTTTTTTATAATGCCACACAATTTTAAACAATTTTGAAAAAAATCCCTTAAAAAATTGGTAAGAATTAACAGACTAGCAACACTTTTTCTCATGTACACATATTAGAAAACACAATAGAGACGTCCACAATTCGTCTTATATTTATGTTTAGAAAACGTCTTTTATTTACGTTTAGAAAACGTTTTATACAAATCGAAATTAAATAAGAAATATTGAGGTCCGGGGCATTAACATCCGCAATGCTGACCTTCAGACTGTGCTTATGCTCTTGACTACGGGTTTGATGTTCATTTTTCATCAATTACCTTTGATGTTTTTGAAGTAGAGAAACATTACTTCCTATTTTCAGCCGAAGGACTACTTCTCGCAGATTTATCTTTCCGATGAATGCTGAAACACTTAGATCCTGAAGTCGAAAGACCCTCTTGGTTGCCGTCGGTATTCTCTTACCAGGAGGCCGAATAATGTCATCCACCGACCGATTTGGCTTAGAGACAGAGGACTCTGTACAGCAGAACATCTTCGAAGTCCAGTGTCTTCATGCAAAGAAGATGTTAAAATCTTAAAAATCCTACTTTACTATCTGCCTTTAAAATACGTATTATTTACGAATATTGAAGGTATGTTGGCAAATCATATATGTATATTAACCGTATACAATACGTTCAGAAAAGGTTTTGCCACCCGGGCTGCGTCCATTCCTCTCACATGCCATTGCTACTTGCGCTCTTGTTGTTCTTGAGTCTTTGGATAGCTCTATCCACCTCTATTCTTGATGGTGGGGGCACCTCTTTGTAGATTTGGAAAACAAATGGAGTTTGTTCTTTGATGTTTGCTTAATGTCATTAGTCAATTCACTGAAAAACTTACTATGTTAGTTATCAGATCGCCATTTCTATGTTTACAAGCAGCACCTACTGGGGTGTATTTTGTTCCGCTGTTTACAAGCGTATTGATAGAATTTCCTCGCCTGATTTCTGTCCCTCAAGAATCCAAGTTCCTCAAACTATTGTTTTTCGAAGCGTCTCTTTACAACCTCCCTCCTTTTGGATCATTTCTTTAAAGAAAGGGAATGTAATTCTATATAGAATCGGCTTTCCTTGCCCTTTAAGTATTAACTTCGTTTCCTACAAATGGACTGAACACCCTTTTTTTCAAAGGAACTAATTCAAGCCAACTTCGTACTTTAAAAAGCAATCATTTATGTGGCATGTCAAGTTTCCTTTCGTTTCGCTCCCTTCCAAGGGATTAAAATGCAACACTTTTCAATCAAATCTGGAAATTTCTAGGCATTTGAAAAGCTTTTGGATTTTTAAAATCTATATTAAACCTTACCATTCATACATTCTAAGTAAAAATATTTAAAAAATATCTAATTTTTAAATATATTAAAAATTATAAATGAGACTTTATTAAGCAATTAAGAAACAAACACAAAAAATCAATTGTCAACAATTTAAATCAAATAAGTATAAGCTGGGGGGGGGGAACATAAAAGCAATATATTCCTAAGATGCTCTTGGTTTTCTCATTTTTCTTTAGATTTTCATGCAGTTCCAATTTTTCAAAGGATCTGTACATGACTCTCAGGTTTCTTAAATATACTGGATTCCAAGTCCAAAGTTTATGATTCCACTGTATTCTTTATGATTCAACTATATTCTTTACGTAATACATGATGTGCTCTATACTTCACTCGGTATCTGTTACACTGAGATCCGGTAACTAACCCCGAGTGAATTAATTCGGATCTGGATTTCATCCTATGGAGTCCGCTATGTGGTAGCTTCTCATACCGGAGAATCAAAGCAGCTATGGAAAACAATGAAAGCAGCTATATACAGGGATTTGACACGGAAATGAAATGAACACCGATGTGAGGATATATACTTGGAACCTACAGTCCCTTTATACCGGAGGCGCCATATAAAGCTAACAGATAAGGTGGACTGGAGAAGCTGAATTAGAAGATAAATACAAGTAACAAAGCGAAATTTTTGGCATTCCGGAAATTTGAACCGGTGTCATTGTCCGATATTATATTGGAAATTGGCTTCTAGTTCCAAATTCTTTATTTATATAAGGACTTTGGAAATTGACACCCACATAATACATCCTATAGATGTTATATCTTCCACTTTGGAGGAAGAGGAGCGACTGGAAAAATAACCTAGTAATGAACGAGTTATTTTTTTAAGTGCGGAACAAAGCAGAGCCTGGATGGAGTGAAGCGACGAGAAACTTGGCCTGTCATTGCAGGAGTTGCTTATTTAAGCCAGGAGCGAAGCAGATATTATACACAATAACATCTTGATAGAGAAATATTTTTTGAAAAGCCCACCTAGGGTGCCAATTGGAAATTACAGGCAGACCAATCCCTGATCCCCAGTGCATTAAAATTATTTTCACTGAAACCAGTGCTCTGTTTCCAGTCCAACATACATGTTTCGAATTAAGACAAACTTCTTCCACATCTCTTTAATATGAGCTCATGCAGCAAATATGGAACGTAGAAAGAATTTAAGAGTGGAAGGAAAATATAATTTTACATAATTTTCAACAAAAAGAGACAGGAATCCGACAAATAAGTCTTCTATTATAAGATGATAGCATCCGTCCTATTTGAGAGATTGAATCCGCACGTCAACTGCAGCATTGAATCATACCATGACTGCTAAATGACTTGTAATGACTCATGGAGCAGTGTCAAGACAGCTGGTAACGGATAATAACGCATTTCATACACTACCTTGTCCTCTCGTCTTGAATTAATTAGGGTAAAAGCCTATATTAACACTGGGAATATAATTTTAATATATAGAAAGCTGATATTTGGTAGAGAAGCTTACAAAAGCAGTGTATATTTATGATTATACTTATGATTAGTTATGTGTATAATAAGAATTTCTAAATGTCGGATATCGACATGACCCTGTGACGAGATACGGATTTGTTCTTGGAACCTTGAACAGACCAGGATGTCGTGTCCTTGTGCATGATATGTGCACTTGGACAGACAGATGTAATTCCAGCACATAATGGATTCGGGTTAGATTTAGTATTAAATTAGAGTTTAGATTAGTGTTTAGGATTTATGTTAGGAATCTAGGGTATGTTTATAGATTGGGCTTTAAATTTAGGGATCGCCACTTTAAGAGGGAGCACAAAGACTCGAGGTTAGGTGTTCCTGTTTAAGTGATAGTGGAGCTTGTCAGGATTGCATCGGCGCGGGAGTCATGGCTCATACCATGTCGACGAGCATCAGACCAGATCTTCATCCTTAGAAAAATCCTGGAAAAACCAAAGAATTCCAAGTCGACACTTTCCATCTTTTCATAGACTACAGGTGTATGACACACCATGTAGGCAATGAAACACTTAGGCACCTTCAAAAATTCACTAAACTCTGCCAAATGACTTTGAAGGATAAATGGAGTAGTGTGAGAGTAACAGGGAAAATATCTGCCCTATCAAAAGTTTTTGACAAGGCGACACACTATCATGCAGCTTCTTTTACATACAGCTCGATATGATTATTAAATCTATGAAAAACAACAAATCTAGTCTAACGATTTCTAGGCACAACGATATAGGATCAAATATAACATCGAGATCGTGAAGAACTTCACATATTTGTGTCCAGAACACTATCTTTTATGGATATATACCTAATAAACGAGGAAGTAAAGAACCTATAGAAATTACAAACTGGAAACATGTGGCCTAAGACAGAACGAGGAGGAAACATAATGTTAATGAAGCATAATCGATTCGACAGCATGTTCTTAGCCTAGTGAGTATTTCTGTGAAAGGACTGCGTTGACGATATATTGATGAATTTTGGATCTGGACTAGAACTGTTCCTAGTACAAAGTACTAGTAAGACTGGAAACAGAGCACTGGTTTCAGTGAAGATAATATTGATGTACTAGGGATTTTTATTTCTAAGGACTGGTTTGATTTTTGTATAAGTTTTTGATGGATACCCATGAAATTGGATAGATTTGGACTTGGTGTACTGTAGACTGTTCCATAGACAAGAAGTCTTTGGTTATGGACTAAGGAATATTACTGCAAGGACTAGCTAAGTGTCTTATCCTTGGCTTTTTATGAACATTTGTTAGTAATACCCATTCTAGCGTAGAAACTACTGACCAATAGTGAAATTCGGAATATATTATTTACTAGAGAACTACACTCAAACCTAAAAAAAGCCATACTTCACTATATATAGTAGGGTGGCTTTTGCCATTCCCGTATTCTTCAATCCTAAAGAAATATCATCTAAAACTTAAAAAATATCCCTATGTATTGATCCTAACATTTCGCCTGGACCTTCTGATTCATATCACCAGTAACTTCAGATCCTTTTACAACATCACCCTAAAAACAAAGTTTTTGGTAAATTTTTTGTTGTGGTTGATGTTTGTTTTCTTGTTGCAGACTAAGATGAAAAATTCGAAATAAGAAATATAAAACAAGAATGGTAATTTGTCTTTTTGATTTCCAGTTTTCATTTTTAAGGACAACATTTGTTAGTGTGGCTTTCATTGGTTCCAGCTTCCTTCGACGAGGACGACGTTCCAGGAATAAAAGAGCAGTATGGCCTTTGGCTTCATTAGTGTGAGAAATGATTTTTACTTTGTTTTCCTTTTCAGTTCTATTTGAATTCCATTGTTTGGTATTTTTTATGCGCATTTTTTAGCTTTTCAATTTTGATTGTTTATATTCAGGTGAGATTTTGATTGGAATTTAATGGATGTTTTTTATTGATTTTGAATTTTCTATTTGGAATTCAAAAGTTAAATGCATAACTTTAAGTAAATAGGGGGGGGGGTTTTCTCTGCAAATCATATAGAGGCACTGCAAAATCAAGTGACCACTAGAAGCTTTGAGATATGTAATAATGAGAAGATAAAAACTATTCCCACAGACTTGGACATCGAAAACCACTGGAAATCAGACGAGGTTTAACCAAGGTTTCATCAAGTGCCGCAATAGTAAATTACATTCAAATTTCTTCCTAGGAATATTTTGGATTCATAAAATCAAAATTTTGGTGGAACCTCTAATCATAAGAGCAGGGAATGATCTCCAGTGTCTCCCGAAGTCACTATTTTTGCTACAAAGTACATATAGCCAACATATTTATGGAACCCCTGTTTACAGGAACAGGAAGGTACATATTCCATTTAGTCATAATGAGGGAATCTTTGGTGGCTTCTGGACTCCTAACATCACCTACTTTGCTTATAGAACAAAAGAACATTGAATAAGCTGACCCACTTTCTGTTCTCAAATAATATTACAAACATTGTCATTACGAAGGAAGAATTTTCGAACAATTCTAAAAATTTTCAAAGTGTATTTCATGTTAGGAAAATAGCATTCTACATTCAGCTTTCAGTTATATTGAATGGAACAAGCCGATTAGGAGTTTCTTTTGTGGGATTTAGTAAGTCCACTCTATTCTATAGACTTTACGACAGGGAATCCATGACATATATCGGTCTTAAAATTGTTATATCAACTATTGTTTATACTTTAGATTGTTGTTATGGGAAATTTTGAAAGTGCTTGGTCTTGTATGGAGCTAAAAATATTAAATTACAGGGAAATAGAAACAATAATAATGTCTACCACAACATAAATAGTTTAGATTTGACCTCAAAAATATATATTTATATTTGAAACCGTGTAAATAATCGAAACTCTCGTAAAAATATTAAAACTAATTTTTCAGAATCAATATACAAATAAGCTCTGTTGGCACAATATGAATCCCTCTAATCCTGTGTGAGCTCCATTTAAAATCGTGTCCTTTTAAAAATATTATTCAATTCGATTAGAATATATATCATGGATGAAAGCCCAGGACCATCTGCATTCAGACCAAAACTAGAATAAATAATAATAAAAATCATCTACAGCTGTACTCAGTCGAATTTCGAATTTCAATAGTTTCATTTGCTCGGAAACTGATGTTACTTGTGGTAGGAGCAGAGAATATACACAGAGAATAACATTTTAAAATGTTCTTGAAACTAAGGGTTTTTTTACTGTACAATAAAGAGAGTTAGAATTCTTAGCTTGTTCTTTTTAAACTAAAAGTCTCAGATACCGACACTATGTTGGATATAGTAAATAAGTTATAAATATAATGATATAGAGAAGAAGTCCTGAGAAGGTTCACTGAACTATCTCTGAATTCTTCGTTAGGCTTGATTTCAAAGTTTGACCTCCTTTCCTAGCGTCTTAGTGGCTTCAAATGTTCACATATTGAAAAAGTAGACAAAGACTCCTATGATTCTCAGTTTTTTTTTTAATGAACTGGGTCCTAGATCCCTGGCTGAAATTGTAAAGGTTTGGGTGGACTATAGAGTTTTCCACAGGCAAGAAGCCTTTCTTCTTCAGGACTGTAAATTCTATATGAAACTGGGGAGTAAAAGGATTAGCTTGTGTTTTACTCCTCGCTTTTTATTAACTAATGTCAGTAATGCTTGTTCTGGCTCCTCAGATAGTGAACAATGGTGAAATTGTTTTAAACCTGTGTAAATTCAGCCTCAAGATCTCAGGACTTTGGAAGGTTGGTAAGATAATTTCAATCTTGAAGCCCAACAAACCAACCGTTGACAGCTTACCTTATCGTCTGATTTCGTTGCTTTCACTGTTCGCGAAACTATCCAGAGAGGACTAAATCAAAGGACAATCCTAGTAGCCTTATATCTCACCAAGGCGTTTGATAAACTGAACCATTCGTTGCTCTTGCATACATTCTACATTCAACATTTCCTTCAAACTGGAAGAGCTGGCTTGCTGTTTATCTCAAAGTAAGGCAAATCTTCTTGAAGTTTAGATGAAAAAGATCTAACTTCCCTAAAGTTAAACAAGCGCCCTTCCAAAAGAGGTATCTGTTTAACTATTACATGAAGGACCAACCGACTCCTCGTGATGGTATTGAGGTTGTTACCTATGCAGAGGAATGCACCTTGCTTGCATCTCACACCAACCTACATGATGCGTGTAACTTTCCATGCAGTTACTGCCTGTTCTGCATGATTGCATCACCAATAGATGCTTGCAAGTATCTCCAGGTAATTCAAAGTCCACTTCGTGAAGTTTGCGACTCTCGGAGTATTGCTATTGATGGCTTCCAGTTTCCAACCACCACCCAAAAGTCCTCGGTGTTGTGCTTCAACTCCTACACTAAGTTACTCGTCTCTAAGGTCTAGCCATGCAACTCGTTGATCAGAACTGTAGATGGGAAGAAGGCAAAGAAATCTAACAGGAAGATCATATCTAAACTATACTGCCGGTCCCCACACGGCCCAGAATTCAGCCCTCAGAATCATCACTGTTTATGTACTTCATAGAAACTGATGATCTTAGAAACTTGGGACTTGAACTGCTGAGATTTTTCAAGGCTATAAACATTGTATAAGAAATTGAGGTACACTATGGACTCTCTATGAGTCTCGTGGGATGTTTCTGGCTGATTCATCCACTCCTTTGAACTGATCATCTTATGACATGATAGGACCATAGCCATATGATATTGGCTACACAAGTGCCAAATCACCCTTGCAATCACTCTCTGGTGATATGAAAACGAGACACATCAGCAAAAATTTGAGCAACAAACCACAATTGGATGTTTCTGGCCGACACCCGCAAGAGATTAACGCATCGGAAAAAGCGCTCTTAAGATCTGGCCGGTCCAAACTGGCATACTTGAAATTGGCACCGGTGCTAATGTCCGGTATTATGTTGGAAATTGGCACCAGGAGCCAAATTCCTTATTTGTATACGGACTTCGAAGATTGGCAAGAAGTGTGTTCTGTCCCTTTGGAGGGAGCAAAGCAACCTTAAACTTGCTCTCCAATGAAGGAGTTGTTTTTTTAAGCGCGGAACGAAGCGTATTCCATATACAATAACTTCTTCATAGATAAGTATTTGTTGGAAAACGAATGATGGTAACTCTTAGTAGTATTTTCGATTACCATGGTGATATCGGAGTAGCACTATACTGTGTTCTACTTGTAAAATATAATTCAAATAATAACATGATGATGGCAAATTGATCTTCTATTTTACGAATAAGCACTCTTGCATATAAGCTTATAGAACCATATTGCATTCATTGTCATCATTTACAGACATAGATAGATTTTTCTTCAGTAATGAATGGAGGATAAAGGACCAGATTGTATCCAAGAAACTGGGAATTATCAACTAGAAATGGCAAAAACCGGATGAAATGTAAGTACTTCATCAATATATAATAACAATATATAATGTACCTTGTACAAGAATCTCTTTCTATAAAATAAGAAAGTAAATTTTTCCCGTGTATTTACAATTTCTATTCTATAATTTCTATGCATGGTTTGGTAAAGTTCCAAAAATTGCTTCCATTTCCTACTTTAACAAAGGAGATTTCCCTTATAGAGTTCCTGGTGAAGGTAAGCTGCAACCATAGAAATGGCCAAAGCAATACTAATAACAAACAATCTGATGATTTAAGGTTCAATGGATATTATTTTTAGTCCTTTTCTTACAACAAAATATTTTTTGTTTATTTTGAGTAGAATTCTATTGGATCCTTAGAGCTTTTTGGGGTTTAGATAGAGTAAAACAATTATTTCAATTTTATTCAAAAATTTCTAAAGTTATCACCTTTTTTGGGATTGAAAAATATACAAGGGAACTTATAATATGATAATATAAGGTTTTCTTAGAAATATGTTAAATTATGTGTATGTATTAACAGGCATAAGCACAATATGCCTTCATCGAAGACTAGTGTGATACAAGTATACCCTTACTTCTTATCATTAAAATTGGTGAAAAATCTTGTTCTTGTTGGTAAATGTATATTTTTACAAGTCATCAATATTAAAGAAGTGATTTTTTATCATAATCTCGTGATGCAATTAAAAAAAATGTTGTTTAAAAAAAAATTGTTTTTAGCTGGCCGTTATAACTGAGGCCAACCGGAAAAATTCGTATAATAGCTGGTCACTGTACTCATTGGTCAACTGGAAATATTATCAATATAAGAAAGTTATTTACGAAGAAACAGCAATGGAAATGACTAGAAAGTCAAGAATCAATTCCTAAAGAGCATACGAAGCCTAAAAAGCTAGACAGCTACAAACCCTTATTCTGCAGATTTAAGCCATGTTGATCAATAATCATGAACTCACAAAGTATCCATTGTGTCATAAACTCTTGGATATCAAGAAATCTCTTTCTGGGAAAAGCTTTGATAGTAGTTAATAATATACTATCCAAAGGAAGTTTATAAATGGATATAGAAGTGAGGAAGATATGCACTAATCATCATGATGTTATTGCATGTAGCAAAGCTTATTAGTCCCAGATCCTCGCTCTTTTTAGACTTGAATTCTTGAAAAACTTTTATAACAAAAGAGGAGATACTGAAGTGTTCATTATTCCTTTCTGTGGGATCATGAGCGCAAATTATGTAGACATGTATCTATAGATTACGTTGTTCAGGTCTTTTTGCTCTATACAAGGTTCTGACATTCACGTTGCTTTCGTTGTCTCATTGTCCATAATATTTCCGGGTCAATTTTCCTTATCCGAGCAATTTTGCTATCTTCTATAGTGAAGTGTACTTACGTAAGAAAAGTGGTCCCTCATTTTAGACCAACTCTCTGAATGGATGGGCAAAAGACAGCATATCTCAAAAGGCGCTTCTCTCGCGTTCCTATCTGTGGGGAGAAGTATGATTTTCGAGCAGGAGCAGATTTATCCGTCCTCTCCTATATTTGGAAGCACAAACAATTGGTACAAATTGTACCTGATTCTCCATTCAAAGGTCAATAAATGATACAAGACATTGGTAATGGAATGCCATCTGTACATGCGCTTTTGTTCTTCTTGAGTCTCTGAATAGCTCTATATACCTCTGATGTCCCTCATGAATTTAAGTTCTTCAAACTGTTTCTTTTTCAACTTCGCAAGTTTCCTTTGTAGCTCGAATTTTTATCTGTATGGTCTAAGTGCTTTTTAAACTGTATACAAAGTCCTTTACTTTGTCTGTCAATGCTATCTACATTGCAAATAATACACTCTAATTATGGAAGTTCTTCAACATAAGCCATTTAAAAGATCAACAAATCTTGTACCGGGAGAGGTAGTTAATAATCGACTTCCCCAAGAAAGTTGTCTATGTCCTTTGCTTTGACAAAGCTCTAGACTAAGCTATACAGAAGCATTATAATTTTGACAGATAGTAAATCAGCGTGCTTAACACTTATTAGCGAAGATGACCACCTTTAAAAATCCATCCCCTTGAAAATCCTGCAGAGAAAGCTGTCGGAGAGGCTTCGAATTAAACTAAGCTGAAGCAAGCTAAGATCCTCTAACAAGAATGGTGGAGAAACTATACCCTGATATTCATGGATGGGCAATTACTTACAGAAGTCCGTAAATTACGTAATTAACTTACATATTGTATTGAATGTTTTATTTTTACATAATACTTGTAAATTATGTAAATTTCAGGCAGTTCCCATCCTGCTAATATCTCAAGAAAAAGGAAAGAATATTTATCAAATATTCTCTAATGTGATCAGCAATAGTCCCTAGTTGAATAAAAAAAATGTCTCCAGGAAAGTCAAGCTTCTGATCTGACTGATGAGCAATCAGTATCATAAAATATACCTGTTCAGAACTTCAAAAATCCGAACAGAAATATTTCGTAAAAAATCTTTAAGAAGTATTTGAATCTCATGGATGGACACTGTCTTTAATTTACAAGCGTAATTTACACGCAAATTACATATGTAATTAACTACTTCCATATAAGGGGGGGGGGGGGGGGGGG
>HF707119.1:518-10580 GCA_000341915.2 Megaselia scalaris
AAATTAGTAGGATTACTAAAAAACTAGTATTTGATGTAAATATAATCTATTAATTAGTCATAAAGTAAAACACTCTTATTTTAAAAAAATCTTTATTTTTTAAAATATAACGAAAATATTACAAAATATTGTATATATATAAGAGTTTTGCTGATGTTTCAAAGAAAAATTTTAAACTTATTATATAAATAAAAGCGTAACAATACTTTTTTAATTGTTTGAAAAAATTGAAATTTTCTTTAAAAAAACATAAATTAATTTTTTTTAAGAAAAATAGTTTGTTTCGATAAATTATTAAAGAAGGAACTAATATATATTTGTATATATAAATAAATATTTTGGTTTATATTTTTTCACTTTTTATATAATACAAAAAAATATAAGATAATAATACAAAAAAATATAAGATAAAATATTATNTAGCACAAAAGAAACATTTTTCTGAATATAAGTTGTGTTTGTAGTAAAAAACATCGTTATTTTCTTTTTGAATTTGTAAAACAAATCATATTGAACTTCAAACCATTCAAATTGGACCTAGCTGATCGTCAACATTTTCCAGATTTAGAAAAGGTCATCTGATACAAAACTTACACATAAACTCCCACTCTCTTGAGGGTAACACAATTTTGCTGTTCCATACTCAAACGTTTTTTGTACAGCCGAAGATGATAAAATACTTTACAAAATGAAGTTTGCTTGCTCGCTCCTTAAAAAGTAGGAAAATCATTTGCCCGCTCTAATCGAGCAAAGGGAGCGAGGGCAAGTTCGCTCGCTCGCTTTAATCGAGCGAGCAGGAGCAAGCGAAGATTTTTGAGTTTGATTCGGTGTCTGGTATTTACTATCCCAGGTAGCAAACATTTTCCTGAACGTATTGTATACGTATATGATTTGCCAAATGTATACGTTTAGAAAACNATTTCAATTTTATCGTTTGACACACGGCCAAAAAGAGATGAACGAAAATTTCCTGGTAGTTAGAGGAGTAAAGATAAATTTATAAAGACAGATATATTGTCTAAGACAGAGTAAGTAATATATGTAAATTGTTTGACATCGACTGAGCCGACATTTTTCACAATTCCTTCCTTGGAAATTGCTGGTTTTTCTTGTAAATTGTAAACAAAATATTAGGAGAAATATAAAAATGAACCGAGGAAGAGGAAGACGTTCTGCTGTAGCAACAAGAAACTTTGTTCCAGGTGGAGTTTATGTGAGTAAATTTATAAATTCTTTTAATTATAATTTTAGTTTCATTCTTACATTTTGAAAATTTTGTAAATGCAAAAGTCAGATAATCAATAGTTTTTTTCATTTATCATAAAGTTTTTTGTTATATATTTTAAGAATATTAAGTTTTATTTTTATCTGACAAAGTTTAATTCATCAGAGTATTCTTAAAAAGTTGTAACTGAAAAAAGTTCTAAAATTTATAATTAAATAAGAAAAATCAATAAATGCACTTTGTAAGATGAAAATTAGTTAAGATTTTCACCCCCATTTTCACAGGGTTGGAAGACATTTCCGTTTTCCTTTGACTTTACTTTAAACTTTTACTATTCTCATTTCATATTAACTTTGTTTAATTCAAGGATTGTAAAAAAATATGTCAATGAGTTTTTCTTTTATCTTTGTTTACTAAGATTTAAGAGTATTTTGTCTATCTAGGACAAAAAAAAATAATATTCTAAAAAGATTAAAACAATGAAAATGTACACAAAATATTTCTAAAAAATTGTGTCCATAATATCCGACGAAATTACATACAGATTCCTAGAATTAGGAAGCCAGTTGTTTCGTCTGACAGTTTTGTTCCTATACACTTATTTTCAGGCTTAGTTTCTTTTTTTCTTTGTCCTCTTTTAATAAATGTATTGTTCGTTCCTAAATTGTTTCGTTTAAAGATAGAAGTCCAGACCTTCAATTCCTCAAACATTTCAAGCAGTTTAAGCATGTATCTCAAGCATTTTTGAAATTCTAAAGTTTTACACAACCGTTTTGCAAATGCAAAATAATTCTTATAAACTTTTTACGCATGATTATTTTTTTTTTTGAAAGATTTTAATAATTTCCTTTAAAACATTTCTGAAGCATTTCATTCCAAGAATCTCGAGCATCTCAATCAAAACCGAAGAACAATATCTCAAGCACTATTTTGAATTCCATAAAAATGTAATCAAAAGCATTTTAGTTTAGTTCTTTTCACTATTAGTTTTTAGTCTTCCTAAAGTCAAGAAATTTCAAAATAATTCTTATAAACTTTTTACGCATAATTTTGTTTGAAAGATTTTAATAATTTCCTTAACCCATTAGATTAGATTGCGAATGGGGATGAGGCTCATATGAATGCCCTATGGCGTTCCCTTTACACTCGAAGCTGACCTAAAACGGAACAATATCTTCTAATTCTCTACATTTACCCAAAAAGGACTTATATCATTAATAAAAAGTTTGCCCAAATTTCTCAACATTTACTGTAGACCTTCCTTCTGACTCTGTCAAGAGCCGGACATTCGTTTAGCAAATAAAATACTACCTTCGATCCCACCATTGGACTGTCTAAAGTTTTTATAGCAGCTTGAGTGTCTGCTGCAATCTTTACAGCTACAATTTCTGCTTGAAAGATAGAGCAATCCACATTCAGGTTTTCAAGTGATGCTCGCCTGCCCCTGTCGGTCTGGGACTGGATCCAAGAATATCTTTTTTACTAACATGGGATGTTTCCGAGGTTGCCCCCCCCCCTTTTAGACGGAACATCACTCCTAAGGTTATATATTTTATTTCGCAGCAAAATATATTTTTTAGTTTTTTTTTTTTATTTTGTATATTTTATTTAATAATTTTTATCGTTCTAGAATTCAGTATGAAGGAGCAGAAACCAATTATCATCTGGTTGGAAAAATTAAAGACAGAGGAGAGTTGCAGATATGTTAAAAAGAAAGTTACGTATGTCACTGTCATCAATTCTGCATCACAATTTTTATTATTGATTTGTAATAAAATGTTATTTGGAACAAAAATGGTTTCTTTTATATGTATATCTTTAAAATAAAAATTATAAACTAAAATTTTATCATTTTCTTATACATATAAATTAAATTTTATATTACTCTAAACATTTTAATTTCAACATTGTTCTTGCACTTTTTATGTACAAGGCTCATACAAGGGATGATAAAAGATGAAAGGTATTATTTTAAGAATTTTATGAAAAAATGGATGATTTTGGACAAAATATAAAGAAAAAGATGATTTTGTGGTTGAAGGGATGATTTTTTTCAAATATTTCAAAACTTAAAATTTCGATAAGAATAGTGAAATTATTGCCACTTTCTAACTGTAGTTTTTTTTTTAATTTTCGCTAGCGGGAACTTTTCATTTTTTTCTTTTGCAACAACTATGTTTTTTTTTTAATTTTTAAAATACTTTTCAAAAAAAGATACTTATATGTTTGAAAATCTTTTAAAATAAAAGTGTTCTTACAAGTGCTTCTAAAGACATTATTTTGGAAAATAGGGATTTTGACGTCTTAAAAAGTACAATTTTCATTAACAATCGTAATTTTGAGATAAAAACTTTTGAAGAAACTTAAATTTGTCAATGATTTCTCATAGCACGAGCCTTTCTTTTTTGTGCAATATAAATAATTTTTTTACCTTATTTAGTCTTGAAGTCATCAATTAAATGCCATCGTCGAGAAATTATGCCAATGAGTATTCCTTGTTATTAATACTCTTGTAAAGACATTACATGTAAAACTGTTTCTTTATATTTACTTTTCAAAAGATATGTTGTGATTCCGATAGTAAATCTAATGGTATTCTTAATTTCAAAGTCTATAAGTTTACCCGCCCTTACTTATGTGATACGACATTTCAACAGAATCCAGATAACAAAAATATACAATTTTCCAAAATACTTTAACATTACCATTACAGAAAAATTTGTTTTATAAATGCAACTTTTTCTGCATTTATTTGCAAAGTAAAATCGGAAATTGCTTCATAACTTTCTTCCGCGCCCAAAACAAAGAATCACCCCCAGGACAGAAGGCCAACAAAATTCCGCCAGCTTCAAAAGCGGTCAGATTCCTTGAAAAAGAAACTTCAAAAATGATATCTGTTAAAGGCTCAAAATAGAGAATCACTCACACTCACTCCTCCTATACAAAACCATCACGGAATTCCTAGAAATGTATCTAAAAATGTGTTTGTTTCTACAAATTTTGAAGGTTTTCTTGTGCAATTTTGGAGCGGAAATGGGACAGAGCACCAATAAAACAGTGGTTAGATACCTGAAAAAAATCACCCATGTTCAGTTCTATCACGGTATTTGGCACTGCTTCAGAAGTGGTCGTATTTATGTTCAAGGCCCAAATAAGAAAATCACTTCTCATGTACAAAATCCACAAATTTCTTTGTTTCGGCAAGATTTGAAGGTTTTCTTGGACGCGGAAATAGCACCGCTCCAAAAATGGTCACATACCATGGAATTCCTAGAAATGTATCCATCAATTTTGAACGGAAATGGGACAAAGTACCACTTCAAAGGGGGTCAGAAATCTGTTTCAAATCCAAAAAATTCTTGTCCAGGAGTACCGCAAAATTCCTAAAAATTCGACCAGAATTTTTTTTATTTATGACAACTTTGAATGTTTTCTTCTGCAATTTTACCTCGAAATTTTGACAGAGCACCGCTTCAAAAGTAGTCAGAACTCTGTTCCTGGCCCAAACAATAGATTCACGCACTCGTTTTGTCCAGAACCACCGCAGAATTCCTAGAAATTGTATCATAAATTGTTTATTTTAGCAAATTTTATAGGTTTCCTCTCTAGACGCAACATGGAATTCCCAGAAATTCGACAACATTTTTTTTATTTTTTTGTTGCAAATTTTAAAACTTTTCTGTTGTAATTTTGGCGCGGAAATTGGACAGAGCAACACTTCAAAAGTGTTAGAACTCTGTTCCTGGCCCAAACAATAGAATTACCCACTCGTCTTGTCCAGAACCACCGCGGAAATCTTAGAAATTCACCAAAAGTTTGTTAATTAAATTTAATTAAATGTTTTGTTGCGCAAAGCACCGCTTCAAAAGTAGCCAAATTTCTGTTCAAGGCCCAATTAAATGAATGCCCACTCCTTCTGTATAGAACCTCAGCGAAGTTCCCAGAAATTCATACTGAAATCTATCTATTATTGCAAATTTGAAGGATTTCTTGTTCAATTTTCAATATTTTCTTGCGGAATAGGGACCGAGCACCACTTCAAAAGTGTTCAGAACTCTGTTTGAAACCAAAACAAAAACCCACCGCTGTATTCGACCAGAAATTTGTTTATTTTTGACAGCTTTAAATGTTTTCTTCTGCAATTTTACCGCGGAATTTGGACAGAGCACAACTTCAAAAGTTGTTAGAACTCTGTTCCTGGCCCAACCAATAAAATCACCTTCTCGTCTTGTCCACATCCACTGCAGAATTCCTAGAAATTCTACCATAAATTGTTTATTTTTGCAAAATTTACAGGTTTTCTTGCCGAGTTTTATAGTGGAATTTAGACAGAAAACCACTTCAAAAGATGTCAGAAATCTGTTCAAGGTCCAAAAAAAATAGAACCATCCACTCTTCCTCTCTAGACGCAACATGGAATTCCCAGAAATTCCACCAAAAATGTGTTATTTTTTTGTTGCAAATTTTAAAACTTTTCTGTTGGAATTTTGGCTCGGAAATTAGACAGAGCACACACAACTGCAAAAGTTGTTAGAACTCTGTTCCTTGCCCAAAACAATAACCCAATAAACCCACTCGTTTTGTCCAGATCACCGCGGAAATACTAGAAATTCACCAAAAATTTGTTAATTTTTGATAACTTCAAAAGTGTTCAGAACTCTATTTGAAACCCAATAGAAACTCACCGCGATATTCGACCAGAAATTTGTTTATTTTTGACTACTTTAAATGTTTTATTCTGCAATTTGACACGGAATTTAGACAGAGCATCGCTTCAAAAGTGGTCAGACTTCTGTTCAAAACCAAACTAAAACTAATTTTTTTAAATTCATACAGAAATTTATTTGTTTTTTGCAAATTTTTCTTGTGCAATTTTCTAGATTTTGTTGCGCAATTTTGTAGTGGAAATGCGACAGAACACCACTTTAAAGTGGTCCCCCTACTGCAAAATTCCGAGAATTTAGATTTATCTCGGAATTTGGACAGAGCTCCGCTTCAAAAGTAGTCATATCTCTGTTGAAGGTTCAAAACTGAGATCAACCACTCCTTTTGTTCAGAGCCATTGGTGAATGAATAGAAATTCCACCAAAAATTTGTAATTTTTTTGCAAACTTTGAAGGTTTTCTTTCGCAATTGGACAGAGCACCACTTAAAAAGTGGTCAGAACTCTGGTGCTGGCCAACAGAATATCCAACTGTCTTGTCGGAACCACAGCTGAATTCCGAGAAATTTTTTTATTTTAGACGGAACATCACTCCTAAGGTAGTAATCCACTTAAACATTTGTGAATTTTGGAAAATTTTCAATTGCAATTTGGAATAATGGAAATTGGACAGAAAATCGCTCGAGCAGGGGTTAGAAAAGGTGGTAAGATTTTGGCACAAGAACCAAACATGAATTGGATTAAATTTTCCCATCTAGAATCACCAACCATTCTCCAAAAATATTTTATATGTAATTTAAAAAAAATCAAAAAATATGCTTAAACATACATGATTTTCAAAAATTAATTAAACGTTGGAAAAATGTGTTTTATATACTTTGTTCTTTTTGGTTAAAAAGAATTTTTTGAAAATTGTAAAAGTAACCCCCCCCCCAAATTTTTAATAAATATTTTATTTGAATATAAATTTTAAAATAAAATTTATATATTAATTATTGTGGTAATTGTTATTATGAATACTTATACGATACCTATTATGTATTTAATAGTTTACAGTAAAATTTTACAACCAAAATGAAAATGTGTTTAATTGTTTGAAAAGTATTGAAACACCTTACACTTAACTTGTTAACACAGTGTCTGTTTTAAATTTTTTTTTGAAATAGAAAATTTCGTAAAACAAAACCAATTGTATTTTTTGAGGATTTTATTATTTCAAATATAATTCTTATAGTTAAATAGAAAAGAAATAATAGAAAAGTTATATGTTGTTTAATATCAAACTGTGTTACTATATTTTAAATCTTCTAGATATTTTGATCTAGTCAATGCTGATAGATATACTCTCAATATAAAAATAAAGTATAAGAAAATATTAAAATACACAAAAAATTAGTTTAAACGAAAACAAAATTTAAAAATCAAATATGAAAAATTAAGTATATTTTGAATATATATAAGAAAAAAAAATTATAGTTCAATATTTTTCTCATTATTAAAAGATTATTAGCATTATTCTATTAAACATTATTTAAAATTTATATCATTTATAAATTTTTGTTTGAATGACAAAAATTGTGATTTATGTATGTACTAGAAAAATGAATCGATTTTCTTTATAAAATCACAAGCAATTGTAATCAGTTAAAAAAATTTATATATTTCTATGAATATAAATTATCCCTTATAACACTTATCTCCGATGAGTCATGAGATGTCAGCGCAATACTCAATAGTCATGTCAATACAACCGACTATGGAAAACAGCACAATACATCTGATAGGAAAACCAAAATGAATACAGAAATATCAACCCGGAAACGTCATGGACAACGAGATCAAAATATCGACTTGGAACGTCCGAGCTCAAATTAAGACAGGAGCCACACAAGAAATCAAAAGTGCCTTGCAAGATTTTAAAAACTTAACGAATATATTGCCAATGTCTTAAAGATATAATTCAAAAATTTAAGTATCTTCAAAAATTTTTAATTTAAATATTACGCCCTTTTATAAATTTGAAAAAAGTCCTATTTTAAACCTAAGCTTTATTTAAAAAAAATAAGCCTGTATTTAAAAGGGTATATTTTGAATTTTAAAAGTATAATCATAAAAGAAATATTTTGTCAAAATCATACCTTTTTTCCGAAAATTCTTAAAATCATCCCTTATGAACCCTAGAAAAACCTATATTACAAATAAAATATTTCAGACAGTACTATTTTTTTAGTTATAAAAAAGATTGCTATATAATAATTGTAAAATATAAAATTTATTTAAAAAAAATATTGTATAATAATTGGTAAACTTTCCACTCTCAGACAGAAAGTCTAGGACTTTTCAACTTTCCACTCCCAAACAGATCTTTAAAAAGACCTATGCGATCAACATCGAAACAAATCCAGTAGATATTAAGATATGCTAGCGATATCGATGTCATAGCAAGGACGAAATTAGGTGTCGAGAGCATTTTTCTGGAGATCGAAAAGGTGGCGAGTTCATTTGGTCTAATGGTGATAAGACCAAGTACATTTAGTTTAGCTGTTTTACGAAGTCACCTCTAACAACATAACTGTGGAGGTAAAGGGAAGGATATTAGCCAATCCGTGTTTTCAGCCTTAATCGGTTAAGATCAACCCAACTATATAAGAAGACAAAGGTAAAACTGTACAAGCTTGTCGTGCCAATACTGATCTATGGTTCAGAGTGCTGGGCTTTAACATCGATGAAAAAGACGAAATGTTGATTTTAGTTTTAGAAAGGAAGTACAAATGATGATCTTTGGTGCCATATACGAACACGGTGAATAGAGAATTAGGCACAATGACGAACTGCACCAAGTATTTTTGCTTCCAAACAAAGCTGAGAGGATCCGCACAAACGCACGACTGAGATGGGCGGATCAAGTGGGGAGGATGAATGAATCTGTTACTGCTCAGAAATCATGCTTCTCCCAACCGACAGGAGCGCGTAGACGAGGTCGATGCGTGGACGAAACAGAAAGGTCTACGAAACTGGAAGTAATTAGCCAGAAACCGAGAAGTATATATTAGTATTGCTAGCTGCAATCGGCTCTCAGCAACGTAAGACTAAAAACAAATACATTTTTATTTGAATGTTAAAGCTAAAATGTACTACTATTTACTTTTAAACAAAATTTTACATTTTATTTACTTTTTGAAATTCATTTCCAAAAATTCATTTGGCGAATTCCCGACAAGCAAAACAGAAATGAATTTGATCGATTACCCCCCCCCCGTGGGCCCCGCTTGACTTCAATAAAAATATGTGGAGTCCATGTTTTCTTCCACATTTGTATTCATTGTTACCTCACAAAGACTACCTATGCCAAGCCCAACCCACGTGAAAGCGATTTGTGGAGGGGTCTATTTCCTGTCCGTCCCCCCCCCCCGGCTGATGAAAAATTAAAAGGGAAAAAAAAGAAGAAAACAATTACAACAACAATTTTTCCGAAAAATGTATGAGGCCGAATCAAAAACATCTAAGGCGAACAAAGATTGAGGCTTCGGCTAGCCGCTTTTTTTGAAAAACTTCGGTCTGTAAAATAAACAATTAAAAGTTAACAGGTCTGTAAAATCTCAACCGAATAACAAGATAAGCCAATTAGTTTTTTTCGGCATATAGACACAGACACTACTCTTAATATTGTCGTCACGTCATTTTTATAGATTACAAACTATAATTCGGTCGAAAATGTTCAGCAAAAACTATTATGTTTAGTTCTATAATATATCTGTGGCCACAAGGAAAAACAACTAAAGTAGAGTTAAGACTTTTAAAATTTTTTGACTTTGGAGACCCCTTCCCAAGTAACATTGGCTTCCCACAAACCCCCCCCCCAATCCACGACGAAAAATCCTAGGAGCTAACTTCATTCAAGTCGGGCATCATGAGGGCTAACTTTTTATGCATACTTTATTACAGGTGCTATGAAACGAATCATAAGGGAATATGTTAACTTTATGAATGTTCATCTCTGAAATGGGCAATAGCACTGTCAAGAGAGTCGTTAAAAAGGGGAACGCCGAAGGGGAAAGAGAGAAAATGAAAAAAAAATAAAATTGTTCTTTTTTTAAATATTTCTTTGGGAGACACAATAACTCAACATTTGACGCCACTGTTTTAAAACAGTGGCCATCCACATTTGTTCCCC
>HF707320.1:9560-23000 GCA_000341915.2 Megaselia scalaris
CCCCCCCCCCCCACGAGTAAATTACGCTTGTAAATTATGTAAATTACAGACAGTGACCATCCTTGGAATTGGATCTCTGCTGAAATTTGTTCGCAACAATGTCGAATGAATGTCTACTGAATGTAAAGCCCGTTTAAAAAACATCATTTTTCCACATTGTGGTCATATCTTTCTAACGTGAGAAACGATTCGTAGGCGATTCGTTTGAACGTTTAAATTGTTTAGGCGCCAAAATTATAATATTTTAAACGATTAGGAAACTAATCGTCATTTTAAATATTTAAAACGTTTTAGACGATCCTTTCTAACGTTAGAAAAGATTCGTAGGCTATTCATTTGCAGGTTTGAACTAGGAAGCACAATTTTCAGAATACAATCTTTTTCATTTTTTCGTTTGAACATTTAAACTTTTCAGATACAGCTTATATTATCTTTAAGCGTTTTAATTTTCAACAAATTCTCAAAAATGTCGAAAAAACTAATAAATCCAAACTCTATGAGCTTTAAAAAATTTTTCCACATAGTGGTCGTCTCTTTCTAACGTTAGAAACGATTCGTAGATGATTCTTTTAAACTTTTAGGCCATAAAATTATAATATTTAAAACGAATTCAAAAACGAATCGCCATAGGGAGTTAGTTCTAACGTTAGGCAATTCGCTTGAAGGTTTAAGCTTTTTAGGAGGCACAATTTTCAGAAAACAATATTTTTCAAACAAAGTTTACATTGTCTTTAAACATTAAATATTTTGAACAATGAATTATTTAAAAATGGTTACCTTTGCTGAAAATTGTTTTCAACAATGTTGAATGAATGTATACCGAATGCAGTTCGTCTCTTTCTAATGTTAGAAATGATTCGCAGGCGATTCTTTCGAAATGTTTGAACTGTTTAGGCGGCACGATTATAATATTTAAAACGAATCGGAAGCGAATTCGTCAGTTGAGGATTTAGTTCAAACAGCATTTCGTATTTTTTTTTTTTTCAATTTCTTAATGCCGTCTTTTTTCAATATCTTAAAATACAAAGATTTATTGATGAATTTCGGTGAAACTTACAATCTGTAAATAAACATAAATTCTTCTGATTAAGACCTTTTAGTCAAATAAATCCAAAAATTTAATAATTTCAAAACAGAAGGAATACAATCAACTAAATGTCAAATCAAATATTGTTAAAATTCATATAGTAAATTGAGAGTACAACGTTGGCTCATTACCCTCGAACAAACGAAGTGAGTCCTGGGCAAACAAAAGATTGTAAATTGCAACTGTAAATAGAACATATCAAAATAACTATTGACCAAGCAGAAAATCAATAATAACCTTTGACATGAATAGTTATAGTTGAAAGATAATAACTGGTTTTAGGCTAGAATCTACCATCATTATCATGTAACTAAGCAATATTAATTGGAGTTACTATTGTTAGTTAAATACTAAATATTTTGTGGCGTTCACTTGCAAAATTCTATTGAACTTTTGGGGTTTTGAATATTTTACAGAGATTATATGAGCTGCATAAAGTATCCTTCTATTCAAGCTTACTCTGTTCTTTAAACATTAAATTTTCATCTCCAATAATTTAAATTTATAGTTTCAAATATTAGTTTGAATTAATTTTTATACGAATTTAATTTTAATTTATTTCCAATATTTGGAAATTAATGTGGGTAAACTATGATTTAAGAACGTCTATAGAAATATTAGAATTACCCTCAATTTTAAAATATCTTAAGATAAAATAAACACGATTCACAATTTCATAGACAAAATTTATATAAGAATAAATGAAGATATTATTGGATTATAAATTGCATCTTAATGATTAATTTTTGAGTTGAAAAGGAACATTAAAATATTAAATTATAATCCTTATAATGTCTTCTAAGTACTTATATGATGATGAAATTGTGTGTTGATGGTAAACTTATACATATTTTAGTCTAAGATTTCAATTTGAAAAAGTTTTACTATGTTTTAGGGTGTTTTAGAAATTCCAAGTTTCAAAAATTGTATCGAAGATTATTCAAAGATTTTTTATCTGGAAAACTAAAATAAATTTCTCGTCTGATGCTTCGTATCCGTAAAATTAATAAATTTGATTGATGCATGATTTGTTCCAAAGAGCTTTCTGAGACCACTTAAGAATCTACTGACCATAATTATTCTTTGGTGGATTTCAAAACTTAGGTCACTATTTTTTTACTATAGATGATATTAGTAGTCTGCTAGTTCCATGGAATAGTGTCTCTAATCTTCTCTGTGACAGAGCTGGACATTCACAAGGTATACGCTCAATATCTTCGACTACATGTTCTGGCAGTACCTGCACTCGTTAATTACTTTAAACCTCACCCAATTTTCCTAACAAACAGTATTCTCTTAAGACAATAACAGATAGTCTCGAGAACTTGTTATTAGAATTATTTTGAATCTCTTGTTGTTAAAAATTAAAACAAAAGAGCTTTATAGCGATACATATTGGACAATTTTTACAGATTCTATTTCATTTCAACAATAATTGCTTATCTATTCGTCTCTTGAATACACAATACACTTATCAGGTGTTTAACACTCCTTCCTAACGTATTCAAACTCTATCCTCCCATATTAGTAGTTCCTGGTTAGCTCATCTGCTATCTAATTTCCACGTATCCCGGAACCCATCACAGCTTAATGAGTTAACACTACTGATCTCTTTCGAGATTTCTTACGCGTTTTCACTATTTCTGATGATATTCTTCGATTCTGGTATTATGTTGTATCAATTCGAGCAGGATGGGTATTCGAGCTGGGCAGGGTATGTTCACAGTTGGTAATCCCTATTTTGTTTTGAATTACTAAAGTGAAATGTTCTTGCTGGTAGATTTTGCTTCATTCTTTCCATATAAACTGCTCGCTCAAGCTAGAGGTTTCGCTCTGATCTTCTTAGCCACATGGTGTTGGTAGAGATGGTACTAACAAGGGGCTCTAACGAGTCCTCTACGCATCCTCAGGATCTTTCTAAAACTAACCAAAATTATCCGTCTGATGTTTTTATTTTCTATGTCTTCATATAACTGAACTGATAAGATTAGAATCTGCATTTGCACATAAAATATCATGATCTTCTAGACAATGTTAACCCACAATTCCATTGGGATGCCATTTAAATCAGTTTCTTGTTCTTCTTAAGATTATGGATTCGGGAAAAGAGATCCACTTTTTGCAATTTCATCAAATTAACGGGCTTTGCCCTCAACAATTAAGAGAATAGTGAAATATAATTTATACTTTCTTCATATATTGAATTTTAATCGAGAATCGTTTCATCGATAAAAGTTTAATCGATAATCGTTGCATAATTTGTTATTGTTTAATATTTTTAAGTAGAATAACGTTCAACTTGAGAAATATTATAAATTCACAAACAATTTAATAGAGAATCGTTTCTTCGATAATATTTTTATAGTTATTTTTCTATATTTTTTGTATAAAAGCCAGAATATTAGTTTGAAATAATTTTCGATTTAAAAAAAATGGAAATTATTGAACTACACTAATACTTTTCATGAAAGTGGTGTGGTTTACTTCTCTATCCTCCTCCCTAAGATCTCTTTGAAGCACTTACTTTCCTAGAATCGATTGCAGAAGAGAAAAGGCAAAATGAAATAAAGGAAATTGTAATTTCCTTGTATTCTTCCCTAAAGTGAGGATAAATGAGATAATTTGCATATTTTAATGAGTTAATTATCGACACTTTTCTTGTTCACATAGTAAATTTTCTTTTAAAATAATCATTTCAAGATCTTTTATTATTTGGTAACAAAGTCACTAATACTATAACTAATACTAAGAGGCATCCAAAAACTAGAAAGGTTTGATAGCAATAATACAAGACAAGTGGTCCCACGAGATAGCTTCCCAGGAGGCATCCAATACTGGTCATCATTATCACTAAACTGACTCCCATTGAGTTTATACTTGTTGGATATATTTCACTGGCCACGCCATATAGATTCCCATTAATCGTGACTGCATTTATTATAAGTGTTACCGACAGAATATTCACAATATATAGATCACTTGCGTAGACCGCGAAGCAGGAGATTGTCGAAAATGTCAGCCACATAACTGAAAACAAATATTTATTAGTTTTAATTTATTATAATTGGATTTTTTAAAATCTATAGGATATAGATTGAAGTAAGTAATTCACATGTGAAACAGTGTCGTCTTACCAATGAGTCCATTCCTTCCAATTAAGTTCACAATTGTGCTAGTGGCTAAGGAAATCACAAACATGCATATACTGACACATGTCATAACTACGAATGGCAATATATTGAGATCATCAGAGCATTCCACATCCACATCTGCGACTTCTGTGACATTGATGGTTCGAGTAGCTCGAAGCATTACGGAGCCACAAACAGTCTTGACATTACTATCACTTCCCATGACATCTGTGAGAATTGAAGGCATCCACATTGCCACTCCGCCGCCAATCACAGCCGTATTTAAAGCTATAAAATTAAGATGAGCCGTTTTGAGTAATCTTTTCAATTTGAAAAGTTGCACGGTTTGTTTTCCCATATCTAGGATTCTATCAAATAGTGATTCCAATTTCACTTTCTCTTGACCTTCTTCTTCTTTAATTTCTTGACACGGATAGAATTCCTTTTCTTTTCGTGTATTTATTTGGAAGATTTTTTGGAGATTTTGAAGACATTCCTCTGACGACCTTTGATCAAGAGAAACTTTGGGCTCTCTGGAAGAAACAACAGTCCTATGAGTGCAGAGACTGATGGTATTGAGTATATGAGAAGTAATAGTCGCCAGGATGCTATAGGAAATAATGCTCTTAAGTTTAAGGCGTATAGAACAATCGTCATTGCTGAAACAAAATTGTTTATTTTTATAAAAAATCTGGACAAAATGTCTATCTCACCTCTGAAATAAAAAGTTCCAGCAAAGACGAAAGCCGCCAAAATAGTCAAGTGCCGCAATCTGGTTTTATTACTATTGAACTCTGTGATTAGGGTGAATACACTCGACTGAGTTGCAGATATCAGAACACATGTTAGAAATCTGGTGACTATCAACATTGTTTTGTTGACGGAGAACGATGACAATAGCGACATACAAACACTGCTGATAAGCGTTGTTTTTATTGTTCTAACTCTGCCAAATGTGTCTGATGAATAGCCGAGAACTGGTAAACTCAGAATATATCCGAAAAATCCAACTGCCACAATTAATCCCTTATCATGTAGACTGAGATTTAGATCACATTCAGCTGACAAGATAAGTACACTATGTCCTCCAACTTCAACCCCTCCAGCCATATAGCATAGTCCACAAATCCCCAAAAGGAAATAGTTGAATCTACCCACAGATGTGGCCTCAATGGCTTCCTCATATGTGTGTTGTTTTTTCAGTTCCTGTTTCAACGGGACAGCTGCAAGGAAAACAGTCATCAAATTATCAGCTGTTGGTGTGGGAATTTTGTGATATTTGGAAATAATTCTTTTGTTGCGTGATGGAAATATTTAGGCGGGTAAATTTCGATTAATTTGAAATATATTATTTCTAAATAAAAGTGTGTAACAAAATAAATGATTTTACCGACAATAATCAAAACAACATTTTTAAATTGTAAACAAAAATACAAAATAAATAATTAGTATATGCAAATTTCGAATGTACAATTCAATATTTTTAGAATCATGCCTTGTTTTAAAGACATCTTATAGAAAAGACATTCCAAAAGTAGTGTCCTATTTTGAAGGTTATTCTGACCTTTTTTTTTGTTTCAAAACATTTTTGAAAAATCTTCATGTGATCTAAAATAAAGGAAACAAAACAAAAAATACTATGAAAATTTACCCTCCATTGTGAACACTATGACTGCTAATCGCTGACTATTCGCTTTTAAGAGTTCTCCGTAAATCAGAAAAACATTCTAATCAGAAGCGTTATCAGGCGCTAGATAATATTTTAAGTCTAATCACAGCAATTAATTAACACTTGGAAAATTAATTGTTCAGTTGACATATTATTTGAATGTTATATACAAATTATACACTTTTGATGCTCGGAATTTCTCCAAATTTTAAAAAAGAAAAATTTTCCAAGCGGAACTCGTCTTTGGCATTATCAGCACCGATCACTTTGGAACGACTGGCTGGCTGAACAAACTTTGACTCTAAAAATAAATTCAAGCGAATCGTAGCTATTTTTGCTTTTTAATCGGCCAGAAACAAAATAAACACAACAAGTTTGATGTGACTTTTGCATGAACTTTGGAAACTTTGAAAACTTCTTATTCACCTTGGAGATTTGAGGTGTGTCTGGACGGAAGAAGGGTACCGCGGAACGAGCGCATATCAATTTTTTGTTGTTTTTTTCAGGTTGGGGTTTTTTGGATCACATATTTTTATAGCTTTTTTGATACACATTTTTTTGTTGATATTCTTTTCAGGAAATTGTGAAAGATTACGAATGTTTATTTTGATGATTCTAGTTTTTTTTTTTTTGTTAAATAAAAATTCTTAAGGAATTATTAAATTTTTTTACAATTTTTATATTATTTTTGTTAATATTAGACATTTTTCATTTATGCGATATTTTTTAAGTGTTCATTACTAAATATTGTCTGTAATTTAGATAATTTTCAAATATTTTAATATTAAAATTTGCAGCTGTAATTCAATATACAAACTTGAATATTAAATTACAGACAATATATAGTAATAAACACTTGAAAAATATCGCAACCATTTGAAAATTTCTAAATCCAAATAAAATTAAAATAAAAGACTAAAAAAAATTAATAAAAAAAACCAGGTCAAATAAAAAAAGAACTATATAATTTTCCTTACATGTCCTCACTACTTCCGACGATATGCTAATCGATGTTAGTGCCTTCAGTGCTACTTGACTATTAACATATATTGATATTGATTTATCTATCATCTATCATACCTACATCTTCTATCTTCACCTGAACCCCTACCCTCTGATGGCTTTGATCATAGTAACTACTTCATCCTGTTTCCAACACTGCCTCTCAGGAACTACGATATTGGAGATGAAATTTGTACTCCTGTCCGATATAATCAGTAGGCCTATGCCTACCCCCCCCCCCGAATTTCCTTCTAATAAATACAAGTTCGCACTAATGGTGCGAATTTACTTTATTAAGAGAGGAAATTCGCACTGGTGCGAGTTTTTTTTTTAATAATTTGGATGCCTAAGCGACTGGAAACTATAAAACTTTGCTTCCCAGCGAAAAAGTACTAATCAAAAAGAGAAGTTTCCGGTCACTTCGCTTCCTCCAAGGTGACAGAAGAAACCTAGGTACAAATTCTGTACTTTTAATAAAAAAAAAACTCTTTGGCCGAGCACTCTTTTTGCATAAGCTCCGCTATGATTCGCGCCTAAAAAAAAAACTCTGATCTCGCAGCTCAGGTTTCCGGTCGCTCCGCTCCCTCCAAGGTGGCAGTAATAATATTCAGCTGATTTTTTTCTTTTATTTTTTTACTCTTTATGATAAAAAAAAGATCTCTAATTGTTGCCTAAATCTTGCAAATAAAATATTAAACAAAAAGGCCTAAACAAGATCTGATGAACTCCTAAGACCTTAGATAGTGGAACGTGCTGGTCGATTTACAGAACAAACTTAAACCTTGTCTGTATCTGTGATTTTACAGACTTCCATAGATCCTGAATGAATGCCTGACACCGCATCTACTTCGCATTATTTGACCATGTGGTTTAACGCCTGGAAAGTCTACGTCCACTATATTTTTAGGCTGGGTATTACTTGAAAATTCCCCGGACGATACACATCACATATTCATATATTATAGGCAAGCATAGGATCATCAGACTATGACAAATTATGTTATGCAACATCTGAATCTGTGTAAATAGAATCTCAGTAAATTTCCAAAACTAGCCGAGGTTTCTGTCAAATATTTAGAGGCTTGTATGTAAATGAAGGAAAAACAGGTACGTAATATCAATTAGGAGATCTAAGCTTCGAAATAAAGTCAAGTCAAGGTTAGGTTGTATTCTTATCATGGACTTCCATTATTCCTGTACTACTCTGTTGCTTGATTGCTTCTCATGAACAGTTGCTAGCTAAGTGGAAAGGAAGATACTCCGCGAAATGTTGACATCTAGAAAAAGCACTAAAGCCAAATAGTTCTATCTTACCTAATTTGCGCACAAAAATTAGTTTTTTATGTTATTTGGAATACATTTTTCCAATTATTGCGGATTTATGGAACACGCTATAGTGTTACTTCGCTATAAACATGTGAATGTGAAACACTACCAAGAGTTACTAACATCCGTTTTTCCTATTTTATTGTATATAGGATACGCTTTTCTCAGCGCTTAAGAAAACAACTCCCCATGTCAGGCCAAGTTTCCGGTAGCTTTGTTCACTCCAAAGGTGCAGAACACACTTCTTTCACATTATACAATGTAAGATATCATATGTATAGGCCCCAGTTTAAAAAAAAAAAATTCATTCATGCGAAGTGAGCAGCGGTTCCTTCATAATGCAAGAAAGCACTTCTATAGGATGCATTTTATGGGTGTCAATGTCCGTATTCATTATAAAAGCAAGGAATTTAGTACCAAGGTGCCAACTTCCGAAGTCCTTATACAAATAAAGAATTTGGCAACCGCTGCCGATTATCGATATAATACTGGACATTGGCACCGTTGTCGATTTCCGGTATTGCTTTTTTCTCGGTGTAGGGTTATTTGCATAGGTGGAGTCTTCGATACAAACTTGAACTGTATCATTTCCTAACTGGAGAGGGACAACACGTTACTGGAAGAGTTACATTTCCTGATGAAGTTAGCAGTTTCTGCCCCTCTCAAATTATGTGAAATTATGGTTTCTATGATGCAGTTTGCTGTAGTCGCACAAACCATTGCTGATTTAAAGAATTCCTTGGTTATATTTGATAGTATCAAATGATAAAATTTGAAAATGTGTGTTTATGGTAGTAAATCCATTCAGTATTAAGCTAAATCCCTTCATAAAAAACAAAATAGAATAGAAATATAATACTAAAATAGATAATTTCTGTGTAAAAATTACAAAATAAATAAGACCTAGAAAGCTTAATCCAGCAACTTTGATATCCAAATCCTCATTCTCTGTCGAATAGACACATATTCCCATAATCATCTAGTTCATCGAACCTAAAATTTATGAAATTAATTCTAGTTTATCACCTCTCATAAATAAATCCAAATATTATAATTTATGTAATAATATGGAAAGCTTTATCTTTCCATTACACACATATATTAATATTATCGTAATTTCATAAAAACGTCTGAGAAATTATAATGGAAACATCGATGAATCCTCTCGAGACTCAAAGCTCATTTTATATACGCTTTCGTTTCGTCTAACCTATAAATTCTCGTCATAGAAATTCAGGAAGAAATCTATAAAAATTCTCCTTGTAATTAATTTTCAATACAGAAAAGGTTTGCATTTCTTCCGCATGATTTCCTCGTTTTAATCGTCCTCGATTTCTCATATAAAATCTAAAATCTAGAAAAGAAAAGTCGGAAAAGATGAAAAATTTCATAGCAAAAGCAGAACAATTTCCCAATGTTTGATGAATTTCTCCTTTTAATCACAATTTTTTTTATACTAGCTTTTTGAAATGGCTTTTTTGGGCTTTTTGAATTATTTGAAATTTTACTTTTCAATTTTATATATTTTTTAATTGCTTACTAATGGAGAAGCATTAATTAACAAAATTCAAAATATTTGAAAATTTTTGAAAAATTATATTTAAATATTGAAATTTTATATAAATTGACAAATATTTGTAATACTATTTGTTCATAGTTGGGAAAATTATGTAATTAAATAATAAACAGGTTTCGTACAAGGGCTTTTAACGGCTTATAAGGCTTCGAAGGGCTTAAAAGGATAATTTGAAGACAAAACTATAAAAAATGCTTTTTTGAAGATCATGTTTTTCAGATAAAAAATGTTAAGGAAACTGAAATTTTGAACGATTTCTTTAAAATTTGATAAAGTATTTGCATAAACTTTTGCTAGAGTGAGTCTTTTTTAGTAAAATTTAGCACTTTATACTAAGGTTTAGTTTATCGCCTAGTTGAGGATATCCTAAAGCGTATTCGTGCTCTCACAACATTGTGATTCGACTCAATGTTAGTACCAGATCTTTAAAAGTTTATACAGTAGCTTCTATTTTGAGCTGTTCTTTTCCAATTCAGTATGTTAAGCAACATCGCATTGTTCTCCACAAACTTAAGCCATCTCGCTGACCTTAGATAAGATGCTTTAGCTTACGTTAATAGCTTCGGACAGGTCGTTCCTCTGCGGAGTGTCGTACGCTTTTCGTAAGTCGATGAAGATGTGATGTGTGTTAACTTGGAACTCGTTACTCCGTTTTTTGTCTCCCTTTTGTAATCATAATTGTTGCTCTTAATATAATTAAAACACTTCCCATAACGAACCAATACCTTGATTCAGTCGAGAATGGAGTGTATTCTTTCTCTTTCCATTCTTTCCACGATCATTGTTCCCATTTACCTTTTCTAAGTGAGGCCCCCCCCCCCCATTGTTCGAAAAATTAACTTGATGAAAGTCAACTTTGAACCTTGGAACTCAGTATGTAAGGCGGATGCTCTACATACTAAACTACGGCTCTCTCTTAATATAATTAAGTTCTTTGATTTTGATGTTTTCCTTACATTCTTGGACATTGAAATTTCCAAATACCAATTTCATGTCGAATGCAGGACACTTAATGTAAGCTCTATTGAGATCTCTATTTGATCATATGTTTTCCTAAATCTGGATAATTACTGGACATCCATTTATTTCTTTCCTTATTTGTATTCGAGTCATCATGTGGCTTTCTATAGCCATTGTTCATGTTTGCTGAGCAGCTCTCAGTAGCACATTTGTACAGTCCTCAGAATTTGTTAGGATTAGCTAGAGGAAAGCCGCAAGATTCTTAAGGCTAGGAATGTATCTTTGAAATTTCGTACGTTAGGTCTTAAAAACATTAGAATGAGTTATTTTAGGCTTATGGAAATGTATAAAAATTCTTAAATAGGAAATAGAAACAAATATTCAATATTTCTAAACTAACAATGAAAAACATCACATAAACATTTAAATTATAGGGCTTATTTTCTGGTATGATTTAGGACTTTTAAAGGCTTATAGGGTTTATTTTGATTTAACACAATTTTGTATAAATTGTATAAGAACTTAATTCATCCTTAGAAAAGAAACATATTTTTGTCTTCCAATTGTATATTAACCAAAAATAAATTTTATTTATTACATTATCAAAAAATGTGTTTTATGTAATGTAAAGCCCATCTATGTCATTAAAGAACAGTTTTATATAATTACTTATGTAATATACGTGTTGTTTACTTTTGAACATTATTTATTTTACGTCAATTGTATCACATGCATAGAATAAATAGATTTATAAAGACTCATTATTGTTAACACATGTAAGAAATGATTTTTACAAATATTATAAGGCTCAATAAAATCGATCAAATCTATATGCAAGCTTACATGTGTATTTCTTACAGAACGTCAAATACTATTTGTTACTGACAATAACGTGAGTTCAAATTCACTCTTAAAAAAGAATATTGACCTTCGAAAAATTTTGGGATTTAAACACCTATCGTATAAAACAAAAGTTGAGCTTTAGCATCAGATAATATTTCTGGTCTTACTATATGAAACTTAGATTTGAGTCTAAAAAGATTCTGTGGATAAAAGAATTAGATGAATGGATGACTCGTTATAATCATGAGCTGTACTAGCTCGAACAATACCCAGATATGCGAAGAAGACCAAAACAATGTTTATATGATCAGGACAGGCTATATAAAAAGAATGGAGATAAATCTGTGCCAGATTGATAGACCTAACAAAAGAAAACTCGAAAAATGTTGGTATTATCAAGTGGAGAAAAATATATCATTATAAAAAGTCCAGAAATCCAGGAGCTGCCACGTTCTAGATGGATGAAATTTTAGCTAAGAAAGTGAAGTTATTAGAATGAGAGCGTATCTGACAATTTTCTCAAGAAAAAATGAAATAATTGCACTATTTTCCAAACTTTTTTTGTAATAATATTTCAAAAGTAGAGAACATTGTCCAGCAATAGTTTTAAAATCAGCAACTTTTTCAAAATTGATTTTGAAAAATAAAGTCTTGTTTCTGAGTGTAGTAAATGAAGACGCAAAGAAACTTGGGATTACCGACTGGAGAAAAAATATATCATTAAAAGGAGTCCAGTTCAATAATCCTGCAGCAGAATAAGAGATTGTTCCCTGACAGAAGTAAAACTCTAAACGAAGATGCGAAGAAACTTAGGATTTCTGTAAACAGCATATATCAGCAAAAAGAGTCACCTATATAAGAGTGTGACAGAAGAAGAGCTTGTCCCCTTGCCAGATGAGTAAAACTAATTATCAACAGGATAAAAGTGTCTCAAGATAAGACGACAAAGTGAAGCTGCTTGTTCAAAAGCAAATTTTATAATTTTTGTCATACATTTCTTTATAATTGAAAGTAATGGAAGTTTTTGAAACAAAATTCTATAATCTAAATAATATTTAATTAAAAACCAACAAACTCATCTTCTATTTACATATAAGAGTCTTATATATATGAAAAACGAGAAAAGTGAGAATTATGATGAAGAAAAAATCCCTTAAACGTAAATCCCATAATTCCATCAAATTTTATGAAGCATGCTTCTTTTTTGTCAGAATGATTGATGATTCTAAAATTTGCATGGTTATTTTTCATTCCCGGTTCTACCTCGAAAGCTCGAAATTGAATTAAAGAAATATTTATAGATTTTTTATTATATCTCCAAATTTATTTTTGTTTTCCAAAGCAAAACAAAACAAGACACAAATTTCATCCTTGACTTTATGCAAAACAGGTATGAAAAGCCTTCTCCATCAAAATGTATAGAAAAGACTCCTCTCATAGCCCTGATCCTTAAACGGAAAGGTTTTGAATTTGAATTAGATTTTTCGAATTTCAGAACTTTATTATGCGGATTTGGTGACATTTGCTGGGCGAAAAAACACACGTTGACAGGTGGAAGTTAAAGGTGATATGGTTTATGGGTTTTTTAGTATTCAAAACAAATATATATTTCAGTTTAAAGGAATTGTGTTTTTTTATATTTACTTGCAAAAAACATGAAAATTTTAATGTTTTCCCTTTATAAAATTTTGTATCCCTCAAAATAATTATTTTCATAATTTTAGAAAATAATATTCCGTTTTTTGGAAAAGTTCAATTTCCAGCATTTTTGTACAAATATACTAATTTATTAAATGTTGACATAATTATTATTTTACCCCCCCCCCCCCCCCCCCCCCCCCCCCCC
>HF707337.1:7160-17400 GCA_000341915.2 Megaselia scalaris
GGGGGGGGGGGGGGGGGGGGGGGGGGGTGTTTCTATGGTTCTATCTCAGCTGCTCTCATGACCATTAAAAAACTACACGACAGCGCATCTCCTTGGCGGAATCCTCTTAAAGTCTGGAGTGTCATACGCCTGCCTGATGGAATATTCTATTAAAACTTGCTCCAGCTGTTTTGGGCAGTTCGGCAGGGATGCCATCCGTACCTGGACTTTTCTTGTTTTTGAGTCTTTTGAAAGATCCGAAAGATCATAAATATTCTCACGAAATAAAGATAGTCTTGAAGTTGTGTTTATATTCTCCTTAAATTAGATAGAAAATGCCAATATATTTTTTAAATAAAACAATTTATAGCAGAATTAGATATATAAATTTGATATTGACTCATAACAACAAAGTAAATAAAAATAATGTCGTTAGTCTGAATTTCTAGAACATAATCACATCGCAAAAAATATCAAAATCGACAAAATATTCAAATCTTTACAAGAAAGTTGTAAAATCTACGTGACAATTTCATTCTATTTTCGGGTATAAACAATCTACACTTTTATATTTAAGTGTTCAAAATAAACTAAACCAAATATACAAAGAACTATATTTTAGTTTAAATATTTATTTTTCAGATATATCTCAAAACAATATAGAAATGATATTTGTTAGCAAACATAAAACAAAAACGCTTGTGTTCCTGTTCTAGACTCTTTGTCTGTGAATTACTGAGTGCATTGTAATTGAAACGTAGTTATTAAACAAATCATGTGTTTAGAATGTGATTTTCTAATATGTATCTTATCAAATCACAAAAAACTATATAAAAATGTATAAGATTATACAGCGGTTTTAGACAAGAAGATCCGCTCAAATATTCCATGCATGTTAGCGCCAGACTTTGGATGGCCTTCAAAGTCATCATCCAGATAAGAAGTCAAACAGAAAGAAATTTAATTTGTTGTCTGTCAAAAATCATTTGCTCCATATTTAATTATAAATGATAAAACAAGATTGACAAATAGATTAAAAATCTGAAAAATTATTATATTTTATGTTTAATGGACTTTGAATTTGAATGCTTTTATAGGTATTTTTAGTAAAAAAAAATATAATCAGAAAAATATTCAGAAATCTGACTTTAACAAAATTATTTTCCAAAATACGGAAAATCATATTCAGATGTTTTGAGCAGATTTTCTTTATTTTAGCATATAAATAATCCTTGATTTCATATTCAGCTAGTTTAATATTTAAAAAAATAATCATTTTATTTTAACACTATTATAAATGTCTCTAAAATGATATTTTTTTATATCAAATGCAAATCCTTATCTAAGAAAACAACTTTAAGTGTCAAAGGCAAATAAATTTATTTGTTAGTAAAATAAAATTGACTCGAAAATAAACTGTTCAGTTTGTTACCTATTCCAATAAAACGATAAATTTATAGGTGCAAATTTAGCGCCATCCATGCACTTCTCATTATACAAGTTGCTAATTGGGGGGGGGGTTGAAATTAATAGGAGGATACTGCTCGCAAACGACGACTTCTAAGCAGTTGTTCCGCAAAACCAAAGTAGACTATACTACCAGTTGATACTGACTGTATTATTATATGGTTCAGAAAGTCGATGTCAAGTTGCTATCGGCATATGAAAGAAGAGTGCTACTGCTGATCTTTGGAGCTGTATGCATCAATAGAGAATGACTGATCAGGTACAACTGTTTCAGGGATATTAGAATTCTTATCTAATGATAAGTATTCAATATCTTATTGCAAAATAATACATATTTTATGCAGGTGTGCATAAAATATGTATGCAGGTGTACATAAAATATGTAACTTATATTGTAGCACACCTGTAAAAGTGCAGATGTGCTAAGGTAAAGGTGACACACTTCCGCTAACGTGACCTCAATGGGAATTCCAAACACAGCAATCTTGGGTTGAAACGATAGATACAAAAGCTATCGTTTCAACCAAGGGGGGGGGGTATATATATAAACTTTTTATATAAAAAGGTTTTATTATTTAATAGGAGATTTTAAAATATATTATTATCATATTTTTATTTTACACAAATAAAACATTGAAATATATATTGTGTTATGCTTGATATTAAAACTCATAAAAAAATAAATTATTTACAAATTTTGTACATTATCTTTTTTTATTTACAAAAAAACAAGAACGGTGGCTTTTAAAATATTTTTTGAATTAGATTTTAATTAGTAATAAACATAACCAACTCAAATATATTTTCCAGACATTTTTATTTTGTCAATATTATTTATGTTAAAAAACCAAATATTTTTAAAATTCTACATTCTTCCATTTTTTTAAATTTTCTTTGTTTAATGCTTTTAAAATCCTACATTCCTATATTTAAGACGTTTTAAAATCCCACATTTCTACGTAGGAATTCGGAAAATTAGCTATATCCTTCAAAGTCCTTTCTAGCGCTTTAGGATATTTTGTGATATGATTAAAGAAACTGAATAATTTTTCAAAGCATTCCAAATACTTCATAAAATATAACTTTTTCCCAAAAATATTACAGTTTCTTAGAAAATTGCCGCTAAAGATAAGTCTTCCAACTTTTCCAAAAATAGAGAAATTGTCTTTTTTCAAACGATGATTTCAATTGTTTAAAAATATATTTTTAACAATTAAAAATATAAACTTAGTAATGTCTACTGTTCTAAGCTACTTTCAATAATAACTTTTGTAAAAATGTTATTTACATCAGTAATTTTAATATAAAGCCAAACAGTTCTTTAACAACATTCAAAGAGTTGAGAAATTTCCTTAGAATTGTAAATAATTGTGTTGGCTGGTAACCATCAAGAGATAATCTTATATTTCTAAATGCAGAGGATTCTTTGAAATATTATTATTTTCTTAAGTTTTTATGAATATTATTAACAATTAATATGAAAACATTGTACTTTTTGAAATAATTTTATAAAGAAATATCAGTCCAATTTAATTTTTCTATACAATATTTTTACATTACTTGATGGCAAATGTCAGCAATTGTTGACAATTTCCTAAAAGTCGAATGGGAGTAATTTTTTCCGGGAAAATTCAATTTTCTTCTTAATTAGGATGAAATTAAAAAAATAATTTAAGTTCCATAAACAATTGAAAAATTCTTTTTTCTAACAATAAAAAGTGAATAAATGTTTTTAATAAAAGAGTTTTTTACTTTAAAAATAATGATGTTCCTAGAGTTTATATATTTTAAGAGTTGTCTCACCTAACTTCTGATATGAAAAGCTCAGGAAATGAAAGAAATCGAAAAGTCAAAACAAACTTTATTGTTTTCAAAACAAAAAATTCAAATAGAAAAATTACAAAAGAACATCTTCCAACGTTTTCCAAAAATAGAATTATTCAAAAATTTATAGAAATCCTTATGAAACTTCAGCTCTTTTAAGTGTATTTAAGTTTATATAACTTTCAAGCCAATTACTTTGCTTAAATGGCAACACTCTATGAACTTTTTTCAAACCTAAATTCTATTTTAGAGCTAACTTTAAGTGTCTATAATGAATTACATAGTTTTTCTTATCATACAGTCTTGCTATAAGCTTCAAATGGTTTCCACTAGGAGGAAACTATATTCTGGACAACAAGGGAAATCGTTATGTACGTCGTGAATGTCTTTTGGGTAGTCTAAGTCCACTTCAAACACGAGTTTGAGATTTTTTTTCTGTTGCCCACTCAGATGCCTCTTGTCACTGAAACTTACCATATGGTAAAGGTTTTGAAATGCTATAAACATATAAATTGTAAGCATCCAAATAACAAAGAAATGATGGATTATTGAATGAAGTATTGTCACTATTTACTTATTTGTCTAATACCACCTGAATACCTTTTTTAAAGAAAATATAAGTATTTATACATGTAAGAAGCTCCAATCGAACTTGAGTAAACTTTTGCATTGCATCCCAGGAAAGTGAAGGAGAAGTAGTGACAAGGATCTAATTTGTAATTGTTTATGCAAAAAAATTTTCAAAAACATCCACTAATAATAAAACATCAGTTTTTAAACATGCAATTAAGTAATCTTCTGAGGAATTACAACTAAAATAATTGTAATGCATATCTATAATTTTTTAGGGAACAAAAGCTATTTTTTAACTTACTGTTGAAACTTCTTCTTGTTGGTAAAGTAGCATCTAATAACTTATCAGAACTAAAATTTTCATAAAGGAGAAATAATTTTTTATAAATATTTAAGTCTTCAAATTAGAAAAGAATTTGGATAGGTTGTGAAATTGATTTTTATTTAAAGTCTATGCCAAATTTTCTAGACTACTAGGCATAAATCTATATAAGTATAGAAATCTAAGTTGAACTTTTCATAGCTAAATATTTGGAAATGGAAATATAAAGTTTTCTTTTGTTTGTGGGATGACTGTTATGTTTCCGTTATTATACTTGTTTAAATCAGTAACGAAAAGGTGTGCATCATAACAAGAAACGTTATGGAAGAAAATAGAAAAAAATCTGAAGCTCAAATTACAGAAGTTATGTGCAGCACATTTGTTTTTCCCTGTGAAGTGACAATGATCACGTACATGGTAATTTTCAAGTATTTTTTCACTCTAAATGTGAATCAAAACTACATTTGGAGAAGTATGAATAAGCTATAGGTACATGCGTTTGAACAACAGAAGATGATACATTATTAGGATCATTTATACATGTTTGAATAGGTTTATATAGGCTCTCAAAATCAGCATAAATAGAAAAGGGATGCATGCTTTCCAATTGCGAATTTCTAGTAAGAAAATAGAATCAAAATAATCCTGAAGGATTTCCATGAAGGTAAAGCAATAAGGACACATTTGTATAATTGAATACAAATTTTCTATGACATAAGTCAAAGAACTTTTTTTATTGTATAAACTATAATCATAATAAAATTCATCAAAATAAATTTTCGTTCTAAATATTTTCTTTTGAAAACAAAATCTTTTTCACAGTAACTGCTTATTTTTCTTTCTAGTTTCGTTTTTTCAAGTATATATTATATTCTATAAATATACTATTTACAAAGATATTTGAACTAAAATTACATGTTATCTATTATTTTGGTTCATGTGTACATCTATAAATAGAATTCATGTTTACCTACTAAATATCATTTAATTATTTTTACTGTTAAAGATAATATTTTCGCGTATTTACTTATATTTTTGACAAATAAAAGCTTTTAATAGTCGTAAACAAAAATTTAGGCAAAACACGCATATCTTGCTGAGAATTTCAACATAACTTATGATGATTAGATTATCTCATGAATAAATAAGTTTTAAGAATTAAAAAATCCTGCTATCCCCGAACGCTTCTTTTATAAACATGTTGAAAATTGTGAGTAATGTCTAAATATTTGAAAATAGTTTCATATATATAATTTTAAAAAAAGAAAACATTTTTCACATATCAAACAGAAACTATGTACTTTTATTTAAAAAACCAAACATTTGGACAATTTATAAAAGACCTGTACCTTTACCCATACTGGATCTCGGAACTAAAGGCAGTTATCCAAAATGAGGAATCATTTCTATGGATGATAAGACGCTCCTGGAAAAAAAATCATGGAAAACGGACAAAATCTTATGACATATTTAGTTTTAATAACATGTTGAGAGGCACTCTAACTCCATATAATCAAAAGTGCAAAACGTTTTTAACATTTCAAAAACCCCTTATGAATCAGCACACAGAAATAAGATTTCATTTTTCAAAATCAATTAGTTTCACAAAATTTGCAACTGTTACATTATAAGTTTTTTCTCAAAAGCTGCTAATTTTAAGCAATTGTTGTTTAATTTTCTCGATTCTTAAAATATTATTGCAAAAAAAGAACAAAATAATAATTTTTTCAAGAGAAAATTGTCAGATACGCTGGCGTTCTAATAATTTCACTTTTTTAGCAAAAGTTGCATTTTTCTCGCAATCTTATTTATTTTATTTTAATTGTAATTGATTTTATAGAGTATTTTGAAAGAAGTCATCATACTAAAAATTAAATTTCGTCATACTTTTTTAATAAAAAAATACCAAAATAAAACTTTTGTCCGCCAAGAATAATTATTCGTAATTTCAATATTTTTCAATATTTACGGGTTAAAATATGTTTTTATTATACTATAACTTAAAATTTGTGAATTTAAACAATTTTTTTTAAATACAAAATTTTTTTTATTGCTGACGATTTTGGCAGAATCCAGCTAACAACAGTATGTCGCCCAGAGTTCAAAAATTGTTTTAATTCACAAATTTTCGAGCTGTTGATTTTCATGAATGTATTCTTAGTTCCTTAGCATCTTTCTTAACTAAGTCTACACATCTGGCTCTCTGGCGACATCTTCTACTTACTCCTTCTACGATGGCATTATAAATCTTCTTCGCAGCAGCATTTATCGTCCATCCTTTCTACATACCCTTCCCAGCGCAAACGTCTTATCCGGATCTTTTCAACTATATCTGGATGGTTATATAGCTCGTACAGGGGGGGGGGATGATTTTAAGTTAAGGGTTGTGGTCAGGTACAAGTTGTTTGATATAATCATAATCTAATCTTTGGTATCTTTCAATGAATCTCATTGTCATATCGATGAGTTTTTCTTGCACAAATGGGCATGCATTCTAATTGAAGAGAAATCCATGGAAAATTGTAGATAAGCTTTAGCAGATTGTTCTGACATATTTGAAGTTTTTTTTATGTGACATACTGCCATGTCACTCCATAGAACATTATGGCATGCAAAAACTTTTAGAATTAGAAGTTTGTTTTTTAGACTAAACTTCAATTTTCTATTTATGAATGGATACATAATTCTTGTAATGTTAATTTTATTGATGATGTAGCTAGTGTTTGATCCCATTGGCAACCAGCCACTACAAAATAAAGCTGTGTCATCTGCAAAAACTGATGTTGTTACCATCGCAATACTTGGTATGTCTGAAGTAAAAATGTTATAGAGAATTAAATAAAGCCATTCAAATGGCATAATAAATCCCGTAACACAGGACTATCACCCTGGTGATTACAATTCGAGTCCCATCAATATCAGTTTTATTATTTTTATTTTTGTGGAATAGTTTTAGATTGTAATAACTTTTGTTTAGTTGGTGATTCAAAGTATGATTTTTGGAATTTTAACAACTTTTTTCTTTGGGTGTAACTATAAAAAGAAACCAGGCACATTAACCTATCCAATAAAACTACTACCAAGAACAGACTTTCATTTAAAATTTCTTCCTTCCTTTTCATAATATGTGTAATTTTTCCTTGAAATAATATAGGATTTCTTTTAATCTACGAAGAATAATAACAATAACAAATTCTTAAAGAAGAGTTTTTTGGAAGTAAAAATCATATTTAAAGATTTTCCTAAGATTTTAATTGGCAACAAAAATATAAACTATTTTGGAAACCTTTTTCGATAAAAAAAAGTATTTTATGTTCGCTGTTATATTTAATTAATTCTGTCCTTGAATTCAATTTTAAGATTAAATGCAAAATACACTTATTATATGGTTTTGATATGAACATTCAAAAGCTTTACTGATTTAATACATGTATATGAAAAATCAACCGAATCAGCCCTTATTACACCTGATTTTATCGACAATTATCAATCGCTGCTACAACAAATAACCAATAAGAGCTCTTAATAATGAAACAAAATAATTTTACTTAAGTTTTAAAATTATCTATATTTTGAAATTTAATAGATGTTGGATATATTATGGTATAAGAAAAACAAAATCAATCAGCTGTCATTACACCTGATTTTTAAAAACAATTGCTATACCTCAGAAAAATTACCTAATAAAATCTCTTCAAAATGTAAAGAAACTAATTTTAAAGATGTTTTCCATTTACAATTATATTATAAGTATAAAATTATCAATATTTTTAAATTTAATAGCAATGTTAAATTATACGAAATTCAACTAAAGGACAATCCACTCTTCAATTAAGTACATACAAAGCTCATTGATTAGTCATTTGTTTTTGTTCCACTTGGCGATTCTTTGTTGTGAATGAGTTCTTACTTCCTATAATATACACTAGGTCAAGAATTCTAGTCTGGTGAGCTGAAACAGTTTCACTTTTCCTCACAGATCCGATTAAATCCGCAATTTAAACTATTCTAAGCGCCGCGCCTCTGGAGTTTATATTTTTAGACACAAAAGATCAAATGTCAAAACTTTGTAGATTTCGCATTTATATAAATATTATTGTATAAAGTGGAAAGTTACTGGAAAATTTCGTGTTTTTGATTTATAGATTATCAGCTTGTCAATGCTTTATAGTTCAATAAAATTATTTTCGATTTACTTACTTGTTTTTTATTTGTTATTTTTGTAAGTCATCAATCTTCAATCAAAATTATCTCGTGATTGAGATGCTTTATTCTACGACACGTTTAGTCAATGGAAGATCAATGACTGATGACTATTGATTTGATGAATTCTAAATATTTATAGTTTTAGATCGGAAATTCAAGTTCATTAAACAAAGGCTTTTGTATTAAAAATACAATTTCAGTTTCAATAAATTTTCATATTCTTAGTCATTCCATTTATGACAGTTTGCTCGCAATTATATGAACTTTTCGCTTGCAAGTTTCAAATTACTTGCATTTGTGGTTCTTGATTTAAATATAAAATGAAAAATGTTTATAAAGCGGTTTACCGCGAACTCGTTTTGGACTTTATTATTTAAAAATGCCAATGACAATTTTAATATTAGCTTGCAATTTTATGTGTATATAAATACATACTTCGGTTATACTATTGATTTTCTAACTACTTTAACATAAAAACTAGATTGCTGACGTAAATTACGTAATTTACAGAGGTAAACTACGAGTAAATTACGTAAGTAATTAACTAAATTCTTCGCTTTACCTATCCCTGAAAGAAGATTGATGTTTTTTATCTCAGCTGGTACAAAAGTTCAGTTATTTACCTACATTTCACCAGTATGTTCCTACATAATTCTTACATCCATCCATATATATAAAACAGAGTCTGTCTGTCTTTCTGTGTATCTGTTCCTCATACAAATCCACACCGTTGAAGCTAGGACGCTGGTAATTTGGTACAGAGGTGTCTCATTGGAAGCGTGAGACTATAGGCTACTTATTTTTTGGAGTTAGGAGCGTGAAATTTGGTACAGATGTATATAATAGGAAAGGAAAAATATTGACATTAACTTTTTTTACTCATGTAATTAATATTTCTTACATAATGTATAAAACTCAAGAAAATGAACTAGAATGAAGGTAGAAAGCTTAAATTTGGCGCAGAGGTGTACAATAGGAATTGTCAGATTATGTGATACATATTTTTTTACATATGTAATCAACATTTCTTACGTAATGTAAAAAATACAAAAGGGGGGGGGGTTTCTTAAACTATTTATATAAGAGCTATTTAAATAAGTTTGGTTCCAAGACAGTTCCTTGTTGAACTCTTTCTTTTAAGGCCAATTCCATATTGTTTTTGTATCTGGTCACAACTTTTCTATTCGTCAAATAATTCTCAATCTATTTTAAAGATACTCCTCTAATACCCAGTTTGTCCAGAATTTCTAACATACTTGTATGTTCCACTAAGTCGAATGCTTTTCTAAGGTCAATGAATAGTAAAACTACATATTGTCCTTTATCCAAACAAAAGTTCAATTGATGTAGAACTTTATTGTCGATTTGTGTGTTTTATTTATAAAACTAATAAGTCTTGATTTAATAAATTTTTCGAAGTCTTTTCCGATTGTAGCTAACAGTGACATGAGTTGTAATTGTTACACTTACTTTTATCACCTTCTTTGAAATTAGGTGTGATCACAGTTTCTTTTAAACAATCAGGAAACTCTCCCTTCGTTATACATTCATTAAAGTTGGATGTTAATATGTGTGTTATTGTTTCTACAATTAATTTTTGGTCATTTAACCTCAAATGACCAACATTTTTATTGGTTTTTAAGCAAGTTTAGGGGTAAATCAGTTACAACATATTCGGTAATAGCAGCAGTTGACGAAGTACTTCTCGTTGCATGTTCAGCTGTCAAATTTTTCAAAATTTGAAATACTTTATTATTAATTATACTTAACTGTGATTTATATCTGTAGATAGGAAAAATAAACAAAGAATCTTAAGTAATAAAGTAAAGTGTGTTTGTTTGTATGTTTGGGGGGGGGGGGGGGGGGGGG
>HF707385.1:12345-30100 GCA_000341915.2 Megaselia scalaris
ATAAATTGATGTAATTACAAACTGCATAAAATTAACCTTTTCTCTAATTTTACACACATTGCTCTCTTTTATAAAAAGAAAAATGAATCAATTATTACAAAGTAATTTAATAATTCATATAAAAACCTTAGAAAACCCCAAAAGTGAAACTAAATCTCATAACAAAAGAAGCATTTCCTATGTATATAAAGAAGCACCAACAATGTCACAAAAGTCTTCATCAAATTTGAACTCATAATTTTAATTTTTTTCTGTTGTTTGGCTGTAAAAATAATGTCGGAACTGAATTTAATAATTTGCACGAGAGAAAATATTAAAGGCGCTTATTTATTATTAATTGGCAGGTAAACAAGAAAAAAAAAGTATATTTATATTTTAAAATATAAAAACTTTTAAATTTCTATGACATAAAAAAAAGTCTATATAAAAGACCGTGAAATTTGGAATTTATTTCATCAATAAAAAGATTTTCATCTCAGAGAAAAGAAAATTGTTTGCAACGGAAGAGGAACATGTTCGTGCAAGGATTCTTAGAACGTTTGATTATTTTGAAAATTGTATTTAATAGATCGTTTAAGAATGTTATTGAGTTCGAGGATTTTCTTCAGAATTAATGATTCGAAAAAATTTATACAGCTTTGAGGCAAATGGACGAAAGTATCGAGCATTTCAATTTACACATGGCGGTCTGTGAGTTGAGTACACTCAGAACACTTCTCTGTGAATTGCAAATCAATGAATAATAAACTTTTTGTATATTAGTCATTCTTTTTTAATGTCATATTTTTCAATTATCACTTTACAGATTGTCTAATTAGTATTTAGTCACGTATGAGAAGACTTTTGTACAAAGTATCTATTCTAGAACTTGAAGATTTTTTGAAAATTTTGATGGTTTTAGCATTTTTTTTAAAATGTCTATAAATTTATAAAATATCTAAATTAATTTTTTTCCTGAATTTTTTTTTATTATTTGTTTTCTCCTTTTCAACATTTTAATTTCTAAAATGCTGTCTGTAATATTCTTTAAATTATTTACTTAAGCTTTCTTTAAATTATTTACTTAAGTTTTGAGTGCTTCAATTGATTTCAGTTTTTATCTTTTAGCAAGAAACAAAATAAAAAAAATGAATTCCTTTAATATGTCACAATGTCATGCTGTCACAATGTAACGCTTTCTTACTCACACCGTCACCGAGTTAGCGAATGAAGTGACATCTGCACCAGGCTCATTTAAATGTCTTAGTGTTCCCTTACAAATATTCAAAATGTCACTCTGTCACAAAGTGTGACGATGATAATTATTTATCGCCGATATAAGATTTGAAAAAAATATATTTTACATTACAATATCACGCTGACACAATGTAATACTTTCATTGTCACAATGTCACTCTGTCACAAAGTGTGACAATGATAATTATTTATCGCCGATATAAGATATAAATTGAAAAAAATATTTTTTACGTTACAATGTCACGCTGTCACAATGTACTACTTTCAGTGTCACAATGCCACGCTGATAATTATAATATTTTGTTTTTTTCTTGAACGACACTTTGTTTTATTTTTGATTATGCAATATAAAAAAAATAATTTAAAACCCTTGATTTTTTTTATTTTTAATATTTTAAAAAATCTATATAAAATAGTAATGTCAATTACAAACAAATTTTTTATAATTTAAAACTCTTAATATTAATGTAATTTTTAATTTAAAAATATTTTGAATNAAAATGCGTTCTACATTTTCAAACTGTATTAAATTATTTATTTAAAATTCTTATATAATAAAAACTAAAAATAAAGTAAAATTGTATTAAAATATTTATAGTAAATGAAAATCTTTCAATTACCCCATTTCAAATGAAATCCTAATCCAACTTAATCAAACAAGTTAAACTAGTTTCTACTGAATGATTAACGCTCTAATCAATTGCTATTACTAGCTCTAATAAAATACTTCCTAGTCTATAAATAGTTGGAAATAAGAATAAATTAGAAGTAATTTTACCAAAATAATTCCTTAATTATAAGGTCTTTGGGACACATGTTTTGGCTAAAAATAGGAAATTTTATTTTATTTGAAGATTTAATTTGTTTGTCTGTAATTGAATTACTTGTAACATTAAATAATGTTTGAAGAATTTAATAATGAAAATATTTGAAAATATATGAAACACTGAAGGATGTCTATTTAATGATTCTATAGTTCTGACAATTTTTCGAAAATTCTATAACAATTCCCAATCTATTGTTGTTACTTTGTTTCAGAACTGGAAGAAAATCTTTATTGAGCTGAATCAGGAAATTTTGACCAAATAACTTTTCTGGACCAAATTAAAAGATATAAGTCTGGTTTTATGGTTGAATTTTGAAAAACTTGAGAAATAGCAAGTCCGCCGATGGATAAGAAAGTGAAACCCATAGCCAAGCTTTGAGTGGTATATGTTTACAAAGATTAGCCTCTTGTACCAATATCAGATTATTATGATCATCAACTGACCAGTTTTCAATATCTTTTGAAGCTTCATTGTTAGCGCCTTTCAGAAGTTTGTGACCATCAGACCAAATTTTGGCTTTATAGCATCTTATCGATTTTAAAGATGAATAATACTTTTGCTTTTAAAGCAAATTCAACTTTCTTCTATAGTTGTTTTAATTTATAACCTCTTTTTAATGGAAGAAAGTATTAGGTCCCTGAGATTTGACAGATGTTTTGACTTTTGCTATTACCGACGTCAAAGAATTATACCCCTTCAACACTATTCAAATTCAGTATTCTTATCATTTGTATCCAAATTTTTTTCACAACCTTTTGAGCTCTCTTTGATTCTTTACCAAGTTTATGTTTCATGAGTTTTGCATTCCTGAGAAGTCCCACAAACGTTTTATAAGTTAGTCCGTTGGGCCTTAAAACAGCAACTAGTCCTACCAAAGAATCGTCCAAATAAAAAATGTTTGGTTTGTAAGCTGTAGCTGTGACACCTTCTTTGGAGGCATCGACAGTTCTTTCTCCATCCATTGGTAGATCAGACTGGCTTAATTCCAATTCATCTTCTGTAAAAGATATGCCTAAAGGCAAATCTTACAATTTCACAGCCAAAATCGATAAAAATACCGACTTTATTAAAAAAAATATAAGAAACAAATCCTAAAAACCCCCTCGAAATTCATAGAAAGAGCTAGTAAATATATCCATAAAAAACCTTCTAGTAAATTCTTTAAAAAAAGACTGACGAACTAAATCGCGTAAATAAATGAATGAAGAGAAATATAAAAAAAAAACTGACACAGAAAAGAAACCAAGAACAAAACGTACATTTTTTCTGATAATTACTCAATAAAACGAACTTACGAATTACGAACCGGTTCAAGAAGTACACAAAATATCCGAGAGAACGGATAAACAACTCATTAAGAGTTCTAATTATATATTTTTCAACCATAAAATATATTTACAAAATATATATAAAAGTTCTGTGAAAAAATAAAAAAAAAACATTGATTAGATAGCGATTTGAACAAGCGAAATATTTAATAATTTTGATTGGAATGCAATGAAACTATACAATACAATACAAAACTATAAATAATATAAATCAAATGGCGCTTATCAATCAATATTTTTTTTTATTAATATTACCTTTTATTTGAGTACAAAATTGCTAGTTTTTATTCTATGAAAATAGTAATTCTAGTAATTTTATGGATCACGAAAATAAAACGTAGTATTTGCGATTTTTTATGTGCTTATTTTTGCAGACTTTAATTATGAACAATTATTTAAATTTAGGGATTTTTTGGTTTAAATTTTTGTCAGCGGAGACGCTGGATTTATTTTTATTGATATGGATGAGAGTTTTGGGCTTCAATTTGATTGATTTTAAATGGGTGGTTTTCAATATACAATACAATGTTTTGTAAATATTGAATGGCTGAAGTTCAAGGCTCACCGATGTCATACTTTTTATCATGAGCTTTGGATTTGTTTTGATGATTGATTTGTTTAAGTTTTATCAAATATTTTGCATTTAGTATGTTTTTTTATTATTTCGTAATATTTGTTTAGTAATAATACTTTTTTGTTTAGAAATAATACTTTTTTTAAGCAGTAAAGAAACCGCATTAAATATTTATATGATAATCATATCCAGCTAAATAAGGATTTCCCGTTGCCCTCATTCGTGAAGTAACCAGCTACATTATGATGAACTTTCTGGTTGGCCTCATTAGTACAATGGTCAATTTCATTATAAATGTGTAAAGGAAATATATGAAGTTAATTGGTTTATTTACGTACAATTTCAAAAATTTTAACTTTTAAATTACTTTGGAATTCACAAAATAAATATTCATACACAAAAAAAAAATTAGTCTTAGAAAACAATTTAAAAATTAACTAATTTCCTTTTGAAAATTCATATCTTTGACCTCCCACCCAGAAAAATAAAAGCTAAAAATTTTGGAACTCTTGCTCTGCTCTTTAGTTTTAGAACTAAAGAGCTAAAATGTAGCTCAAAAATACTTTTTAGAAATTTTTGTTCTAGTTTTTTAGAAATACCCGTCTTAAAGTTCTAAAAAAGGATGAATTCTAAAACTTTCACTTTGAATATCTCTTTTCTATGGAGAAGACTTGTCCAAATGGAGTACAGTAATCATGGAACTGAGGCATCTCTTGTGAATGCTTATGTTTCTGGAACTCTTTCATGGAATGGAGATGTTTTCAAGCGGTTCTATATTTATAATTTGTGAATACATCCGAAGCTTACTAATCTAATTGATTTTTGTTTTTCAAGTTTTTACAAATATTTTTATTTCAGTTTTTTAACTTTAAAATTTTTATTTAAAAATTATTTTTTTTTATTTAAAAAAACATATAGGCTTAATCTTTATAAACAGATAAAAGCTGGAATTTGGAAGCGAGGCTCTTTATAGGCAGATAAAAGATTTTGACATATTTTTTTAAATATGTAATCAACATTTCTTACATATTGTAAAAAAAGCATAAATCTGACATAATATTTAAGAGGAAGGTGTTTTGGACTATCTTTTTTCCTTTGAAAGTCTCGAATCATCACAACATTTCTTACCATTTAAGACTAATTTGATATTTGATGGAATTCAAATGAATATTTATGTACATAACAAACATACTTTGGGAGATTACATAAATGTTTTTTTGTTTAAAATTGTCAATAAACATCAATATTTACTTTCAAAAATCATAATTTTCGTAAAAAAAAATTAAAAAAATATAAGAATCATTCCTACAAAAAACATTCTTGAACCTGCCAGTAATTTCTTTCTGAGTCAAATGAAACTAAAAACCGTCGATAAATATGAATGACGTTGGCAAACTTAGCAACGGCCTTGAACTATATTTTTCAGTTTTCAGAAATTTAAAAATTCATATACAAAAAGTCTTAATGGAAAGTGTTGAACAAAAGCTAATTACTAGCTTACTATGCTCAAACTGGCTACAGTTATTAAGCACGGTAGATAGGTATATAATGTTCAATTACTCCCAAATATGATCATCTAGAGAACTACTAACTGGCTTTGGCTTTGCTACACTTATTAGTTAGTCATAGTAACCATAACAGCGGCCAAGACCATTATCTTCCCGCTGATGGATTTGATTACGGCAATTTAGATAATGAGTCCGACTAGCAATGAGTTAAGTTAGTATATATACTAAACTGAACTACGTGTATTTAAACAGGTGTTGTATTTTTACCATGCAAATATACCTTGCGTTGCATTTTCATCTTCTTTTGTTAAATGTTTTTGTTTAAAAATTTTTAGTGAAAGTGATTTCCGAGAATATTTTTACAGAAAATATAGAACGTCATTTTGTACAAAGATTATGAAATTACGTTTTGAAATTGTTCAAGAATATTGCGGATTGCAAGTAATTTTTTACATATTTGCGGTGTAATTGAATATTTTTCTTCTGATTGAATTACGTTTGTGAAAAATTATCTATAAATTTTTATTATTCATTTCTTATTGAAGGTTTTCATGTCACGGGTTTTTGTTTATGGGAATGATTTTCTTGTTGTTTGAAATTAGAACTTTGTATATTGATTGGATTTTACTTTTTATTATTTAATGAGAAATTGTGAATATATGATAGCTTTGAATATTTTCTGTTATAATAATAGAATTATGTATGTATGATATGTATAAATTCTCACATTCAAATAGAAATTCATATATTTTAGTTACTGGAGGCAATATTTGTGTCCAAAATCTAAATTATATAAATATGTATGTGATATCCATAACAATTTTAATTATGCATGTCACAACTATAAATTAGAATTTTTTTTGAAATATAAGTATGATAGCTCTACATATGATTAACAAGTTCGTAATTACGTGTATGAAAGAAACAAAACTATAAATAATGTTTTAGCATACATATATATTGATGTGCAATGTGAAAAGTATGGATGATGTATATGAATCTTTTTGTAATTAGAAACATTATGTTTAAAATATGTATAGAAAAATTCGTATTTTGCACACCCAAAGAAGAACTATTGTATATGAGACATATAAGGGATAATTTATGTATGTTGCATCTGTAAATATGATTGTTATAAACATATGATATGCATAAATTAATAATATATATGCTTATGGAATGCAACATCTAAGCATTGATGTCGTATGCATAAGATATGGATGTTAATAATTTGGATGTTACATCCATTAATATGGATATCTTTGCATATACACTGAGAGGAGTGAATCTGGGTGTAGATCTATAAATGAAACCTATAATATATAGATGTGTTCTATAAAGTTTAGGTCGGCATCTTAAAGCTTCAGATATAGTTGTTTTACGTAGATTATAGAAAAAATACATATTTTTATAGAGGCTCATATAAAGTAAAGATGATATTTCATACTATGGAATGTGCTAAACCGAAATGTATCTATATTTTGAGTTCAGTATCTCTCTATATTTCACGTGTCTATTATACATTATTCTCTGAGTGTATATGTCATATACATAGCATTTATGCATAATATTATTATAGTAACATTAAGAATATTGTATATAGCAATGTATAAGATATGCAGAGAAAAAAATAGGTTTAGTTTTTGTGTGTGGATTGCTCTAACACCTTTCGACCCAAAACTTCGCCTCATTTACCTACAAGATTCGACACTCTTCTGTCTTGCATCTATCTTCCTCCCCTGACTAGAACTTGTTTCTCTCTGTAGCTACAGCTGCTAGAATTGATGAGGCACAATATTACCCGATATTAGTAACCCATAAACCCACAGTTTCAAGCATACAAATCTGAAATTGCAATCTCTAAATTGTATCATGAAAACAGTTAAAATTGCAGTAACAGTTCCATTCATTAAGTAAAAAATATTATGTCACAAAGCCGACTTTTCTCTATGAAATCATAAAACACATCTAATCTAATAGTTTTATTAGATGTTCAACACCATAAAACTTAAAACCATATGTAATTCAAACATTTTCCTTTATAATTAAATTGGAAAATGAAAGAAAATCAAGAAAAAAAATTATAGAAGATGGAAAAGAAATTGAAATTGCAATCTCAAATCATATAAAAATAAAACATATGTAATCCCAGAAGATCAAATTATAATACCGTAGCAAAAAACAATAACGGATTAATTGAAAACTTTATTCTACTTTTTTTTTTAATTTTTAATTTTATATATACAATTATTTAGATGCGAAAATATTACACATTTTTCTTTTGGTTCAAATCGGTTCGATTCGATAATTTGATTTGAGGTGGATGCTCTGAGGTTATTTACAGATTATTTTTAGATACTTTTATATTTTTCATTAATTTTTAAATAGAATATAAATAGAATATTGAGAGTAAATGAAATTTTGAATGAAATCTCAAAATTAACTAATCTAGAAATTTCGAAAAGAATCGATAGAAAGTCCGTCAAAAGACCATATTGCAATAAAAATTATTTCTAACCCCGTGCTTAGATAAGAAAAGAGTGTGTCATTAGTCAAGTGTGTAGATATTATACTTATAAATCATTGCAATTTTATCGATTGCCATTGTAATTTTATGAACAACTAGCAATTAAAGTCTAAATAGAAAATTATCTTCCTTTATAGATAACAAATCAAAGCCAGAAACTATCGAAATCACGTCAATCAAAGTCCAGAAAAATGGTGGATTCAAGATATTTAAAATGACATTGAACGAGATTTGGGCTAAAGGATGGGTCATCAGAATCAACAATTTCAACGACAGAGAGAAAACACCACACCCAGAAAAAGATATTAAAAATCAGGTATATACATTGTAATAATTTTTAAATTTTAAATTTTTACTAGCTTTTTCTACAGTGATTTTTGAGAGCAAAAAAAGGTAATTTTTGAAATGTTTTATGTAATACAAATTGGGCTTTACCCACAAAAATCAAGGGTCATAGAAATATATTAATTTTAAAGAATAAAGTTAGAGATAATTACTAAACAGTTTAAATACATTTCGGATTTTTCATCACAAAAAAAAAATATTTTCGTCATCGAAAGCTTTAAAATCATCACAGTTTTGCATGAAATTGTTACATAAAGTCAAATTAAAACTTTTGTCTTGCAAAATTGTCAAAATCATAGCAACATTTCTAGAATTTAAAAATAAAGTATGATGATTTGTTAATTAATTGTAGTCTATAAATTGTATAACAAATATGACAAATTAAAAAAAAAACGTATGATGATTCTGCATAACAGTAATACTTTTTAAAATATTTGATGACTATCTAAATTACTTAAAAATATTGAAAAGGTTGGTTTTTTAAAATAAAGTATGACAAATAAAGTATTATTTTGATCTACTATTTCGAATGACAAAAATTTTATTTTGTCTTCGTTTTTATGAAAAATTTGTAAAAAAAAATTTTAGTCTGACGATTTCACACTAAATGGTGATGATTTCGAACCTTAATGGTGATGAAAGTCGACATATTGGCGATCACATCATTTTCTACAAAATCATCATATTAATTTATAATTTTTTAACTTTTATGATGTTATATGACGAATGTGAGGAACTAGCTATGTTAAGATTGAGATACTTTGGATACTTCATAGAAACTGAAGATCTGAGGAACTTAGGACTTGATGCTGTATAAGATATTAAGATAATAAATAAAGGCGGTTCTATTGATACTATGGACTGTTTAAGAGTCTCTTGTGGATGTTGATGGATGACTCATCCTCTCTTTTAAACTAATAACTGATGATGTTTTGAAATCCAATGCACAAAATTTCGTCTGCCCAATTATAAATTGTCATAACAAAACTTTTCTTTGAAATAATTTTTTTTAACTTCTCTTATAAAGTCATTCAATTTACTAAAACGTCACCCAATAATTTGAAATAGTAAAACTTTCTTGAATAATCATCATTATTTTATTGAAAATCGTCATACTTTTTATGTAGTATTTTTGAGAAGCTATATTTTTTTCTCTTACGAAATTTTCTCAATAAATCTTTAATTACTTTCAAAATTATCTAATTACTGCAAGTAATTGAAATAATCTTCATAGCAAATTACTTTTATATACTTTTCATGTCAATTACTTACATTATCAAATTAATAACAAAATCAATTAGCAATCAATGTACACAAAATTCCGCCTTTTTCAAGAATGAAGAAAAATTAATTGAAATCCAACGTCACTTGATAACCTCAAGCCAATTGAACTTCCTTGCAATGCGATACGCCGCCGTCGTCACTATCACGTTTTGACGACGACATTTAACGACCACAACTACAACTTTTATCTTGATTGCAATCATTTCAATCAAATCAATTCAATTTATGAAGCGCCAATTGTTGAGAAACCCTTTCATAAAAAAATAGTTTACAATGTAATTTTATACAAGAAAAAAATTATATATACAATAATTTTACTATACAGACTTCTTAACGATTTCCGTAAAGCGATAAAGCAAAAAGCTTTGTAAATTGGAAGCAGGTGGCTTTACTGGATGGTCTTTGTATATAAGAAATAAAGGTGTTTGTTGGTTATATTTTATAAAAATTTTTTTATTATTTGAAAATTCAATAAAACTTGTCACCTAGGTTCTTGAAAAAAACAATTAGAGAGAAGAAGAATTCAAAGAAATTCTATATTTTACATATTTAAGAAAAGAGACGTTTTAGAGGTAAACGTTTTCAACTTGAAAAAGGGGGGGGGGTAATTACACTTGAATCCTATTAATAACATTACTTACGTAATTTTGTAATTAATGTAATTAATGTAACGCCCATCTTTGAATTTAAAGCTCTTATGTTTTTAATCCTGTTGTTTTTTGAGAGTAAATGAAAAGATATTGTGTAGAATTAATACCGAAATGAAACATAAATCCCTTTCCTCAAAAGACAAATTATTAAATATAAAAACAAAAAATTTAAAAACTCACCTCTCTAAGAAGTCCAAACAAAACATCTGTATTAAGTGACCTTTCATGAGCTTCATCCATAATAATAGCAGAATAATTATCCAGATCCGGTTCCCTTAAACTCTCTCTCAATAAAATACCATCAGTCATATATTTGATGACAGTTTTCTCAGAAGTACAATCTTCAAAACGAATGGCATATCCAACTTCTTCTCCCAGCTTTGAGTGCATTTCATCCGAAACTCTTTTGGCCACAGACATGGCTGCGACTCTCCTGGGCTGAGTACAACCAATCATTCCAAATTTGCTGTATCCATCTTCATGGAGATATTGAGTCAATTGGGTAGTTTTCCCACTTCCAGTTTCTCCAACAATAATTACCACCGAATTTTCCCGGATGACATTTAAAAGTTCCTGTCTTACAGCAAACACTGGAAGGAATCTTCTTTGTTCCCAATAGATTTCTTTCTAGAAAAGTCACTCTTCCCACCACTGTCCTGATCTTTCATGTGGTCGGCGAATTTCTGGTCTTTTCTGTAATCTGCAGTGTCAGTTTCCTGGTCAAACTTAGAATCTTCTTCATCCTTTTTCTTCTCAATTCCCATGATATTTCCCAATTTAGTTCCACCAAGTTCCCAGTGTTTCTTCTGAGCTTTTCTTCTTTCCTTTTGTTCCCGGAAAGATCGGACCAATTGACTTCCTTTCCTCGCAATCAAAGCCATATCAGAAGTAGGATCTCGAACAGGAATAACAGGTTCAGGTTGTTTTGTAAACACAATTCTTCCATCCAGGAATGGAGGTATTATATGGGAGACCAACAAATGAACTCTTTCAACTGCTTCTTCATCAAAATCTTCATTATAATTTATGGACATAACAACTCCGGACGTCAACATCCGGTTCTTTTCCCAGAGCTCGTTATCCTTATTGTTCTGCCTTTGCTGGGCACTAATCCTTTTTGTGCGTTTTTGCTCCAATTGTTCCTCACGTTTCTTGAAATAATCCGCATTCGGACCGCTGAATGGATTGTTTTCCTCATCGTATCCTTCATCCATATTATACCATTCTCTGTCCAAACGCTTTTGTTCCTCTTCCCACAAATCTCGATCTTCTTCGTTTTCAACCCAATGGTGTTTTTCGGATCTTCTGCTTCCCGGAGTAGCTCCAGATTTCTTCCTATCGTTGGCCCAAGAATTATACTTGTGGGCAGGAGTTGCTCTTGCTGAATCATCTCTTCTACGACTACTCCTAACAGACCAATCTGATCTATCCGAGCTTGATTTTGGAGTGGGGTAATCCCAAGAAGACTTCCTAGGCTTGTAAGATCTATCATCATCGTCGTCCCAGGAATTGTTTATTCCAGAATCGTATGAAGCTGGTGTTCTAGGTTCTTCACTGTATCTAGAACTTCTGTAGTCTGACCTACGGTCCCTGTCACGATGGCGACTTCGGTCTCTGTCCCTATCTTTATGACGTTATCCCGATCATCATAGGAACGTTTCCTATCCTTTGATGATGATTCTCTGCTATTGTAATGAACTCCACGATCTTTCCTGGAATGTTCCTTTGCACGGTTCCTGGCTTCCTCAGAAACTCCGCCAGTATATGAAGGTGTTTCCTCGTTGGAAGATCTAATATTTTTTGTTGGCTTTACAAAGCTTGTGGAGCTAGGAGTTTTGAAAACAAAATCTTTGCTGGGAGTTTCACCGCCGCGGTCGTCGTCGTATTCCGATTCCTTGAAAGAAATTAACCGGTTCGCGTCCTCCCGTTGCTTACGTTTTTCAGCAGCCAATTTGTCAAGGCCGAGAAGGGATGTTTTTGGAACCTTAAAGGATGAAGAGGAATCCGTTTTGGATTTCTTAATTACTAATCCGCCACTTGAGGAACTACTACTTGTTCCCTCCAAACGATGGACCGACGAATCATCATCGTCTTCCATTTTTAACTAAAATATTAATATTTTGGTAAGTTTTTTTTAAAAAATATAATTTTCTTACTTTATTTTCTGGAAATGTTCAGAAATTCTAGAAAAAATACGCGTAAAAACGTTTTCCGAAAAAATGACTGTTTTGTTTTTGTTCCAATCAGCTGACGCAACAGATGTTCATTTCGGTGATAAATCTTGTGCGGCGGCTGGGTGATTTGGCTGCGGTATAGCGGTGTTGCCGGAAGAAAATGACAGTTATATTTTGTTTGTTTTAAATTAAAGCTAAATTTGATTTTTTTTAAATATGATTAATTTTTAAAATGTTTATTAATTTGTTGTTGTTTTCTAACTTTGTGCTTATTTTTCTATTACTTTATTTTAATGTTCTTAAAGTTATTTTATTTTTATTATTTTTGAATATTTATGTTTTTAATTTGTAAAAAATGATTCCTTTTATATTTATAAATTAAAAGTAATGGACTAGATTTATTATTATTATTTTTTTTTTGCTATTAAATTACAAAATAACCTCCACAATCCGCGTCCATGATGCATAATAGTGGGGGGGGGTATTATTTTATTTATTTATAATCACTTTTTTGATGATTTTTATAAAATTGATTTTGTGTTGGTAAAATAAAAGAAAAAAAAAGAAGTCGAAAAAAATTCTGATTTTTTTTAAATATTTTTTATCAAAAATAAAAATTGTCATGCATGAAGGAATTTATAAACATTTTATTGAAAATTTCATAACAAATAAAGTTTTATTAAAAGTTTTTTTTTTGCTTTGTTTATGGGTTTTTTATTATGTGATTATTGAAGAAAGTGCAATTCTATGAAATTTTTATTACAAAATACCTTAGGAATGTTAGGAATGGCGCTTGTAATCAAAGATAGTTAAATCTGATAATATTTAGAAACGTAGTTTTTACGTCATTTTTGATAATAAAAAACTAATAGATACGACTTTAATAAAAAATTACGCGCTTTTACAAACTATTTTAAGATAAGATTTTAAGGTATTTTTAGATTTTTATTTTTAAAAGGTATATTTACAATGGTTTTGTTCAATTTTTGATTTTAAAATGTATTATTGTCTTGTTCGTGTTTACTAAAGCGTCGAAAATCTAGAAGAAACTGAATTTTTAAGCTGTTCTTACTGCGCTATAAATATTCTAATTATACAGCCACGCTTGGATTTGAATTCTAATTATATGCATTAATAAACTCTAATTATAGAGTTTTAGAGACCAGTTTTTTTTTTAGATTTATAAATTATTCAGGAAAAGAACAATTTTACAGGTGACAGTGTAAAATGTCTAATTTTACATAATTTTAATAAATATATCATTTATTTGTATGAAATTACTTTTTGATTTTGTTGTCTTATTGTCGTGTAAATGAAATTTATTGCGAGATTTTGCTATAAGAAGTCCAATGAAGTCTTCACACGAACACAAGTGGATTAAGCTAAATCAAATTTTCAAATTTTGGGATTGAGATGTCGGTAGATTCTTGAGGTTGTTATTAATGAGCTTAATTATAAAGAATATGTAGCTCTCGATTCTATTTGTTCCCTATTCTGTACTCTTGCAATTCAAGTAAAAAATGGAGGTGATATGAGTAACACATGATTTTACTTCTAACACCTCAGTATCCACAAGAATACCACCACCTTGTAAGAGCACTACTGCGATGTATAATATCTTCGAGCCCGCCACAACTAACTACGACGCAAGTATAATGTTGGCGCCTTTAAGACACCAAGGAAATCCTGTTAATTCGAAGATGAAATTGCCAAAATGTTGATATTTCAACCCGAAACAAGCGAAAAGGGGTCCAAAACTCCGAGGAAGAGACAGGAACCAAGTAAGGAAGTTTTATAAAGGTTAAGATTATAACAAAACAAAAACAAATTATCAAATGCTAAATGGCGACCAGAGCAAGGGTTACTCTCAAAAGGAAGATTCTTTGTACTTTGACAACACCGAGAAGTTGAAACTGCAATCCATAATACCAGTATGATACACCATGTAGGCTAGAGATATTCAAAGCAATGAACCAGTATGGCATACACAGGATCATTAAACTCCAAATTACTTTGAAAGATAAATGGAGTAGTTTAAGAGTAGCAGGGAAAATCATTGTTAAATTCCAAACTATCAGACGCAGTATCATGTAGCTTCTTTGACATCCTGCTTAAAATTATTATGAAATCTGACAACGAAATGAGTAACATCTAATCTTGTCAGATTCTTGCATATGCTGATGTCATTGGTTTCTTTCCATTGAAAAAGCGGCAAATTCTGTTCAGCATCAAGACGAAAATTATTATATCCTCTAATCCTCTAGAAACCAGCAAAGGCACAACGACCTAGGCCCAAACATCACATTGCGCCAACATGGAAACAAGTGTTCGATGAAGAACTTCAGCTAATTTTGCCAGTTTTACTATATGAAGCGGAGACATGGAGTCTAAAAACAAAAAATTTTTGTAAATTTTAGAAAGGAAATTAAAAATTTTAGAGGATGATATAAGAACTCCATTAAAACCAGATGGATGGAGGATTCGATATAACCATGAACTGTACCATTTCTACCAACACATGACAAGTCAGAGCAAAATGCTTAGAAAGTTCAGGTTATGTGGGAATAATGGAGCCAAATCTACCAGCAAGAAGAGCCTACACCAACAAAGTAGCACGTGACAGAGTTCGAGATCGCCCCAGTGCTAGATCGATAGACCTAATAAACGAGATCGTGAAGAAACTATAGGGATTACCAACAGGAAACATGTGGATCAAGATAGGACGAGGTGGAAGCATGGATGGGCAAAGTTAGATATTTAGTTATTTACTTAGGTAATTTACGTCCGTAAATTGTGTAATTTACGAGTTTTATATGAAAAATTTAGAATAAAATTTACAGGTCATTTAAATTGAAGTATTGAAAAAATTTAAAATACAATAAATAATAACAAACTTGTTAAAATAATTTTTTTTTATTATAAAATAAATAAATTGATTTCGAAATTTATAAATTTTATATTTTCCTTTTTTGTGTGTAAATGAAATATATTATTTCCTGAGTATATTTTAACGAAAAGATTTGAAATTTCAAAAATATTCAAGAAAGTTTTGAAATTTCCCAATCTCAAGTAAAATATTTGAATACTGAAAACCTTTTAAAAAAGATTTGAAATTTCAATATTCCATATAAAGTAAGCATTAGAAATCCAGTTGCACCTCAAATAGAGACGCTTAAGAAAAATTCAACTTTTTATCATTTACATTAAAAAGTTACTACAATATCATGCTAAAACATATAAATAAATAAATTATTCAAAATCTTTGAAACATTAATTTTTTAAAAATTTATTATACTATTTTTGAGACTTTGCATATATTTATAAATAAACAGTTTGTAGTCTGTAAAAGAACTATCAACTTTTTGATAGTCGCTTTTTAAGATTCTGGAAACAATCTAGGGAGAACATATTCAATATTATTAGATGATGGATCCCTTATATTTGATAGTTATTATACTATTGCATGACAACATATTTGAGTACGAAATTCTTTCTGGAATATGTTCAGAAAAACTCTAAGAAATTTTTGTACAACGAAAGTAGAAAGGATTAAATCAAAGGTAATCAAAGTAAAATTTATGGAGAGCAAATTTTATATCCAAATAATTGCCTTTTTATATTCTGTTTAATGATTATAGATAATTAATATATTAAAAACTTCAATTTTTTAAATAAAACAGTCGGAACTAAGGGAATAAATATTCAAATTACCAAGTTGTAAGTGAAAATATATTTACATTTCAATTTGAATTGTAGCTGATAGTTAGAAGTAAATTGTTCCAAAGGTCACATACATTTTATAGCACAATAACCATAAAAATAAATGACATTGCGAAGTATTAGACATTACACGAATATTCTCGCCATAAATGACGGATGGTAAATGTAATTGTGAAAGTTACTTTTTTTTTATCAATTGATCAAAAATGTCATAAAATTATATACTAAATTTCTGGGATGACAGATCAAAAGAGTTCAAGAAACTTGGGAAAGGTTTCGCTATGAAAGTACAACTTGAAGGCTGTGAATTTTTTAATTTCTTCTTTCTTATCAATCAACTGAAGAAATTACAATAAATTTCCACTGCATAAATCAAATCAGGGCGACCGTGTTCAAGATCAATGACAACTTTTACTCTTTCTGGAGACTTTTATTAATGATCCACTTTCCTGAAAGATAATTTAAGCTTTTTCACTTTCAATATTATAAACTTTGCGATGAAACGCATGAAATGCAATTACAATTAGTCATTATTTAATATTATAAATCAAAATGATAAATTGTAAAAAGTAGTTCAAAGATTTGAAAAGGTATAATAAAAATTACTCATCTTAAGAAATTGAGATCTTGAAAATCTTGGCATAAAAACACTTCCCATAACGAATCATTAGTTTGATTCAGGGGAGTTTGGAGTGTATTCTTTATCTTTCCACGATCAGTGTTCCTCAGTGTTTTGTGGAGAACATTGTTCGAAAAATTAACTTGATGAAAGTAACTTTGAACGTTGGAACTCAGTATGCAAAGGGGATGCTCTACATACTAAGCTCTCTCAATTCTTGGCATAAAAAAAAAGTTGTCAAAATCTTAAAAAGATATTTCTTTCTTGAAAAATTGGAAAATAATGTTATACATTTTTTTAAAAAGCTTGCATTTTGCTCGCTTCGCAAATATAGTAAGGTTATCAGGAGCTCTAAGGCTGGACTAAATAGAGCTATGGCTTGTTAAGTCAGCGCTTCCACTCGATTCCTAATTCTCTGAGATGCTTTTTTCTTCGATTTTGCTTGAGATGCTGGAGATTTTTGGGAGTAAATGCTTGAGATGTTTGAGAAATATTTCGAAGAAAATTTTTCAAATAATTCAAAAAAAGCTAATTTTTTATGAAAACATTATAAGAATTGTTTTACATATGCAAAAATGGTCGTGTTAAACTGTTTTTTAAACCAAATAAATTTTAAAAAATTTAGAACTTCAAAAAATCTGAAAATGCTTGAGTTGCTTGAGACCTTTTAGGAGAAAATGATTGAGAAGCTTGAGAAACTTTTTTCAAATGCTTGATATTTTGATGAAATCTTCAAAATGCTTGAGATGCTTGAGAACTTTTCAAAATGCTTGAATTGCTTGAGGAATGGAAGGGCTGTTAAGTACGTAGAGCTCCGGAAATTTGTTGATGAGCAACTTATACCCCCGCTAGATAGGAATATATCTATGGATTCGTATGATAAATCTAAAGAGGAATGGGTTAAAAAAGAGGGGGGGGGGGGGGGGGGGGGGGGGGGGGGGGGGGGGGGGGGGGGGGGGGGGG
>HF707561.1:2466-13360 GCA_000341915.2 Megaselia scalaris
GACACAGAAGAGAATGAATCTCATTAATTGTTCTGAAACCAAGTTCTGATCTTTTTCAAGCGTCTTCATGTCAGACAAATTAACAGCAAAAAAAATGGTTGGAACCGTTTTAAAAGTGATCAGAACTTGGAAGCGAATCATACACTCCTCCTATCCAGATTGTCCGTGAAACTGACAGAAATTGCTCTATAAATGCTCAGAATTTGCTTCCAGCTCCAACAATGAGAAACATTATTTCTCTTGTCGGGAACTACCAGGAAATTACGAGAATTAGTTTTTGAAACTATAGATCGGATGTTTGAATTTTTTTTTTGGGGAAAATGTTTTGAAAATATAAACTTTAAGAAAAAATTTTATTTGAAGTAAATAAACTGATATTTTTATTTGGATGGAATTAAAAATTCCATATATGGCATCCAGAGACGTTGGAATTATTGTATGGATTGAATCCATGGATTCAAACTTTAATAATTCTTACGGATGATTGCAACTTCCTTGAAGTTCATTATAACAGAATAGACAAGCTGGTAGATTTGGTTACTGGTATTTTAATTTGGTAAGCGCCTTATTTCTTTACGGATCTGTTTATAACCATGTTTCGTGACTGCAAACTGTATTTGTTCTCATGCCGGTATTATTAATGCCATAATGAAATCGGTGTTTCTAAGAAAAGTCTGTTCTTCCACTCGACTCAGTCGTAAATGATATTCATTGTTCTCCCGTACTGGTCATATAAATCATATTTTTCATATTTCAGTGGACAATTAGTTATAGAAAGCTCGAGATTTTAGTGGGTAAATTATACTGGTATTTTATAATTTGCCTTTTAGCCAAAGGCAACAAAGTATTAAGGTTCGCATGTGACAGTGCTAATTGATCTCATTAATCTACTCTTCCTAGTCCATTTAATCTCTTAAACAGCGGTTACTCCAGCTTTATTACATGGGCACTAATCCAATGATTTACAGACACGACACACATTAAAAGTCTAAAAACTTTTAGAAAGACTGTATGGGACTATACAGAAGTATTTTGGACAATGATTGATGTATATATAACGCATATAATAAGAGTTTGAAAAGCTTTTAAAACGTGAAAATCTCATAATTAAGTCCACCCTAGATCAGCGATATCAAGATAAAATACAAGGGAAACTCACCAAATATTTCCCTGGAACATAAATCGTTTGGCTATGACTATTCGGCAGAAGTGATTGATTAACAATGGTAACACTCTTATGGGGTTTCATGGTCGACGCTGTATTCATTGTCATTGTTGTAGAAACTGGTCCAGGACCGGTGATTGCATTTACAGCTCTCACATGCCTTTCAGTCCACTTTGATATACGTACGTTCTCGATAGCATTCAATATATCTTCGTATTTTGCCGTCACATGCTTGCTATAGGGGGGGGGGTTTCTGCTTCAAAGCATGTGCTTGGTCTTATCACCATTGACTAGGAGATCTCAACACTTTTTTGCTCTCCACATTAAGATGTGTACTATGATACCCATGTCGTCAACATATCGCAATATCTTTTTGAATTTATTATCGTTGATCTTGCTGAATAATGATGAGTTGGACACTCATGATACTGCATGCTAATAACTGTTAGAGGTTTTACCCGCAACTGTTAGAGGCTTTACCCGCAGCTCTCACGCAACTGAGATTTAAAGGGATGCCAAATTGGTTCATTGCCCGGTTCATTGATGAAAGTTGGGGGGGGGGGTGATTTGCTAATCCTTCCAGGTATCCTCTTCGTCCTTCCTGGAAACAAAAATGCAACGTTTTTAAGATATCTAAAAGACAGACAATCCGATTTAACTAATTTGATGTTTATGAATCATGATGAATTTTACAGAAAGTCAACAAAACATTACAAAATATTTTTCCTTGTCAAAGAAATGACATAAGCAAAGCGCTCAAGAATACAAGGAGTATAAATATTCTTCCTCCATTGTATCCTTGAATAAGAAGACATTTCTGGGATGTCATGAAACTGAAGGAAGTGAAGGGAAATATACATTTTGATGCTGATATTTCTGCAATTGTTTCCCTTTCTCTGTTGCAGCAGTCAGCTTTGTTCACACACGAAATCAAAAGAAAATGCTTGATGACTGAGATATATCTATTTCCTAAAGATTTACAATTTCACAGACAAGAGAAACACAAAGATATATACAATGAAATTGAAAACGTTTTCAATTTTTGAAATTAAATTATTTAAAAATGTATATTTACTTGTTAAATATTTATAGTGATTCAAATGTACAATAATTTAAATTTTTATGATTATTTTTGGGGCAATACTTTAAGTTACTGAAAAATTTTGTTTGAAATCTTTTAAGTAATTTCAAGAATCAATATACAATTAATTTACTTTAAATTATCATCAAAAATTGTATTTTAAATGCTAATCAAAATATTTTGAATTTACTTAAAATAGATTTTTATGACAGTTCCAGAGATAGGCACTGTCTGTAAATTATGATTATTTGCTGATTCTTCAAAAAATTACGTCGATTTTACGGGATGGACATGGAATGGTTGGAGTCTTGAGGAACAGAGATGGGTTGCAAAGATTTTAATAAAATGTCAACAAACAGCGCAAAGTTTGTGTATCAAAGACTGAAGATGAACAAAGGGCCTGGGTTCCGATGGCATCCTCCAGAGCTTTTGATAGCAGCTAACATAACTTTCAAGTATTCAAATCTTCGGTACAGCAAGTGGGGGGGGGGAAAAAATCAGAAGAAAAAATGATAAATCTGCATCAGTTCTATGTATCCTTCATGAACATTATAAAGAAAAAAAGGCTTTTTTATAGGACTTGAAAGCGAGAATCTTGGTGATCTTTCTGTACTGACATTGAGGATACGAATAAGACCTCAAGACTCCGCAAAATTATTTGGACACAGACTTTTAAATAGGGGAAACCTTGGATACATTGTTAGATGCACATTTTTCAGAATCCAATAATATTAATGAGGAAGACACTGAAGAAAAATACTCGGCCTCAAATAGTCAAATATTGACAATATACTTACAGAAAATAGTAAAAGATGGTCAATCAAGGCAATTTTACAAAATTTAATTGATATGATTATATCGCACCTGATGCGCATCTTCAAGACCTCTAAAGAGAAAAGCGTGTAATAGTACAGCTAGATTGTCAACTGTGTCCAGTAACCATTCATGGGTTTACACTGGCAGCCTTCCTAAACATAGATCAAACAATATCCACTCTATATCCAAAATTAATACACTAAATGATATTGATCAAGATCTCAACACTTGAAAAGTTAGTAGAGGTATGATCTGAGAATGATTTAATGCAAAAACAAATAAAACTTTAGACTATTTGTGCCATGTAGAGAATAATGAACAACATGGAACTGAAGAACTGGGTATGTTAGTTACCGAGACATGACAGAAATGTCGGAAATCAAAAGGTTGACATGATTGCAAGGAAGGATAACAAACATAGTAGAAGCCTCCCTAAACAACAGATAACAGGAAATATTAGAGATATTGGGACAGTCCAGAAAATGTAAAACCATAAAACTATTCTGGTCCACCTTAGATCTAATAAATAAAATAAAGACGTATATAAAACATTCCAAAAAATCAGGTTTATCAAATACGGATGAGTGTAGATATTGTTTAGTCTTGGGATGCCAGGAGGATATAACTCGCATATTATATGAATGCGAAGCTTTGGAGTGAACAAGAATCTCCCAAAGGAATATCACTAATTTAAACAGGAAAATTACCCACAAGCTCATTCGCTTCCTAAAAATTCTAGGGAATGTAGGAGATATATTTTCAGTTTGAGTACACTAGATATGGGTAATATATAGAAGCTTTATAGGATGTCTGGTGAAGAACAACATCAATGACTTCAACCCTTTTCAATCAGAACCAGAGGTGTTAAGAGGAGGATATAAAAAGATGTCAACAACAACAAATTGCTACATACCATCAAAATTATTTCTATAGGAAACTTATTACCGAAAATATTGACTTTTCCTTAAATGGCATGAATTCTTCAGGAAATGCTAAACGGTAGCTCAAATATCCATATCCCATGAGGTTTTAGAAAAGTTCCTCGGGGCCAGATCGGAGGACTGGTTGACCATCATCATGTTGATCAGTGTTGAAGAGCTGACAACTGGTTAGACTCTTTATAAAAGTGTTTATATAAATTTTATTTGCCATCAATATCTTACAATTCGATAATGGTGTGTATTCAAAACTCTTCGATATTCAAAATTCTTCCTCTGCTATAAGATTGAAGTTCAGAATTCAGGTTGACCTCTTACAAGGTATTTACCAGCCCGGTTTTAAAAACAAATATAATGGAGTACAACATGTTTTTAAAAAATTCACGTACCCAGGGTTAGCAAAACAAAAAAAAATTATTTTCTAATTACAATCATTACAAACATATTTGTAATTAAAAAATGTAAAAAAATTTTCAACATTTGGTGAATATAGCCGATATCACTGAAGTGGTTAGTTTTAACGAGGTGAAAATCCAAATATCGTTTTTTGTTTTGCCTTTTGGGGACGAAATAGGAATACAGCAGCCCAGACTGGTTGTACTGACATTCTTCGACCACATGCAATATGTAATGTACATCATTTTAAAGGGTATTTTATAGGCCAGTCTTGGTCACATATTGTCTTTGTGTTTGGATAACTGGGACGACTCGAACGCCGGCGGCCTACAATGGATGTACTGACATTCTTCGTCACATATTGTTTTGCAAATTTCAGGATGCAGTCTCTGTCCCATCTTGGTTCTTGGCTTTGGACGACTGAGACGACATCAGACGACGGAATTTTAAACAGTTTGTGTCTTGTCTTGTCCCTTTGGACAACTAGGATGAGCAAGACCATGTAATACGTATATACAATATGGTAAAATTTTTAATTTTAGTTTAAACTGGGATTTTATACTTTTTTTGGACAGATACATTAAAAGTAGTCCAAACTTATTTCCTGACATAACAATGAGAACCTTTCCGGTTCACAACCAAAGCAATTTTGTCCCGCAAATTGGACAGAGAATGAATGATGTCTTTTCAGAAGTCTGTTCCAGGCCTGAAAAAGAGAATTTATCCACTCCTCCTGAAATACCAGAAAAAACTGCAAGCTTTTCTATAGTACTTTTTGCGCTGAAATTAGTCAGAGAACAACTGGAAAAGTGGTTACAAGTCTGTTCCAGTCCCGTCAAAAAGAATCATCTTCTCCTCCTGTCCAGAAACACCACAGAATTCCTAGAAAATCCACTAGATTGTTTTTTATTTTGTCAATATTATTTTTTTTTGACAATTTTGCCACGACAAATGGAACAAAGATGCTCCAGACCCAACAGAGAGAACCATGGACTCTTCCTGCCCAGAACCACCACAGAATTCCCAAAAATTTCTGGCGGAATTTCCAGGAAGCTCTCTTTATCAGGTCTTGAAATCATCACTCGTTCACTGTCTAATTTGCGCGAGTTATCTAAAAAAAATATATGTGATCAAGATTGCCCCCATGTAATACCCTTAAAATGAAGAATGTCTGTAAACCAGTCTGGTCTGCCGACCAAAGACGCCTATGGTCCAATATAAAACTGATCCCATCTTTAGATTTAAATATGTTCTTAATTAATTTTTATTCCCAAATATGAATAAAAATGTAATTTTAAATGTAAATCTACGTAAAAATTTAATATTTACCACAATCAATTATTGCCGAGCAAGGAACTTTTTACTCTTTTGAGTTCTGAACAAAAAAGGTTTGTAAAAAATGTTTATTTACAAACATTATCAACATGTTTGTAATGTTTGTAAAAATCCAACCCTGCATGTACCTGATCTTTGAATCCAAAGTTCACTCTATGAGAACCCCTTTCCTTTCTTTGAGTGCTATAAAAATTGTACCGGGAACCAAAGTCAAAAACCTTTTAAAATTGAAGGAGGGAATCGCTGGAAGGCTAACTAAAAATTCATAGGATGGAAAAGGACACCGAAAAAATACTTACTTTTAATTGCATTCCTTCCGTCTGATTGTGCTCATCACTGCTTTGTTTAAGGGTATTCAGGAACGAGTAAACATTGTCCGACGTTTCGTTTTTCGTCCTTCTGCTCAATTAGAATGAAAATAAACTTAAATAACATTCTTTTTTTATATTTTCAGAGAAGTTTCTTTTCAGTTTTTACTGATCTTCTGGGCAATTCACAATATTATTCAAAGAACTGAAAATATTAAGAGTCCCAGAGCTATACTACTTTTACAATTTTGAATCAAAATTACCCTAGAATTCTAAATAAAACGCTGCTATTCATAAATCATGCTATTAGTATTTGCAAATCAGTTCATCAATCGCATAGCAACATCAACGTTCTTCTAAAAAACTATTCGACCTATTCAATGGTCAAAGATTATAATCAATCTACAATCACCTTCATGCCATCAAAAATACTTTCTAATCATAGAATTGCCCATTCAAAAATGTTTGTACTTACCCGTTGCACTAAAATCATAGAAGAAAGTTGACCTCGCTGGGAAACTGCTTTGCATAGAGCTCTTGTTCAAATTAACAACCGACTTGGAATCAACTACATTCCTGTTCATCAAATTGAAGGATGGATCGTTCACGGCATAGCTGTAGATTTCATTTTCCTCTCTGTTTGATAAACAACTCGTTGGCTACGGGAACAAGAATAGTTTGTTAGGTAATGCGTAACTATGAATGTAGGGTGGATGGGTTTTATATGTAAATGTACAAATTTGGAGGTAAACTTTCATTACAAAGGGCTTCAGAAAACAACAACATGTTTCCAATGCGAAACAGATAGGTATACATGGCAATCGACACGGAACCGAAATAAATAACGAGATAAATTTAGGAACAGAAAATATAAAGAAAGTAATCGAGAAATATGGCATGGATATCAAAGCACTTCAAGATATCAGATGGACATGAGAAGGAAGATAAAGGAACGGAGTGAAAGACTTCTTTAATGAACATCTATATAAAGACTATTCCACCATTCTAGCGTATGCAATGAAGCTGTTTTAGTGGACTTTGATTCTAAGACAGGCAAATATGACAACTACAAGGCATAAGCCTAACTGATGGCGAGACGAAGAATTGAATAAAGCCATTGCCAAAAAACACTTCATCTATCAAAGAAGTTTCCAGTGAAATCCAGAGCTCAAGAAGCATACAAAAACAAAAGGAGGGAGGTTGTAAAGTTGGCAAAAGCAAAGAGAAGTCGATTTGAAAACAACCATTTTGAAGAAATAGAAATTCTAGGAAACAGGCATCAGGCGAGGCGTATTATTACTGCCGTTTACGTGTAATTTACGTCTGTAAATAACTAGGATTTTGCACTAAACTTACGTAAATTACGTGTAAGTTACGCTTATAAATTAAGTAAGTTACAGACAGTGCCTATCCATGCTAATAACAGACCAGCAGAAAGTCCTTAAGAGAAGCGCCCCTCAAGAAGTTTCTTCTAATTTCCATAACATCGAAGAAGAAACTCCACTGACAAGAACAAAAAGAGCGCAAGTAGATACGGCATCCTTGCATATCTCTTTAAAGCAGCGTGATTAGGCTTCAGCAATGCCGAAAATTTGGAAAAGTGAAGAGATGCCTGTAATAGAGCATCATGTGCTCTATCTACAAGAATAATCTCCTTTCTTCACGACAAAACTACCGATGAATCAATCTGATCAACACGGCATACAAATTCCTAGCATCCGTCATCAGTGAGCGCGCATCCTTCGTGAGTCCGAATTGCCTTTGTATCTTGAAAATGAAGCCAAATCGAGAGGAGAGTGAGTGCAAATTCGCACCCTAGGGTGCGAATTTCTCCTTTATATAGAGGAAATTCGCACCGGTGCGGGGGGGGGGTTAAAGAGCAAATTCGCACTGGTGCGAGTTTCCGCTTCCCCCGAGAGGATTGTATGTGAATGGAGAAAAAAAATACATGCTGTCCAGCAGCAATGATTCTAACCATCACGTGTTTGGCCCAAATGAGTAGTCACAACTTCGATGGAGCACCAAATTTCATTTTCTTGGGTTCTGAGATAACATCGAACAACAATAACAGCGTCGAACGAAGGATAGTCTATATGCTATACATTACCAATAGACTTTTGCGATCTGAGCAACTTTAGAGAATAATCAAAATCAGATTAACACAAACTCGTACTTCCGTTCTTCTGTACAGCCGTACTGAGAATTGGAGCTAGACTGCCGATGATGAATATTTGTTCTACTTTTCAAATGAAGATACTGAGCCCATAGACACTCATATGAGGTTAGAAACTTCAAATTAATTTGTAGTGGGTCCTAGTTAGATGATTTTCTTTGATGAATCTGCTCTGACCACTTTTCAAGAGGTTCTACGTTAAATTTTAGCCCTAAAAATTGCACAAGAAAACCTTTGAATTTTACAAAAGTTGTCGAGAATTCAAAAACATTTTCAATTTAAACTTTGTTTATTGAACTAAAATAATTATAAGTAAAAATAATGTTTTTAATGAGTTTTGAATTTACGGGGGGGGGGTTACAAACAAAAATCGAATTCTCATGAAAAAATTCAATCAACTCACAATACAATATATATTCTCAATTCGAAATTCAGAAGTTCTCATAAAACATTTAAAAAATTCTCAATTTCAAAATACCATTTTTCTCAATTCAGAATTAAGAAATTCCTTACTCTCAGAATTCTTAATTTAAAAAATTTCTCAAATACATGTTCCTGAATTTTCATCAGTTTATTTCCAGAAGTCAAAAACATGACACTGAAAACATACCGAAATCAGAATGCTTAACAGAAATCATCTCGTAAATCATAGAAACCATAAAATACTCAATTCAGAAAGTCTACGAGAAACAGAATTCTCATGAAATTACCTCAGAAATCAGAACTCTCAGAAATAAAATATTGAACTCAGAAACTGTATAAGAAACAGAACTCTCATGAAATTACCTCAGAAATCAGAACTCTCAATACAATAACTTCAATTCAGAAACGAAAAGTTCTCTTACGAGATTTATCCTCAAAATTCACAATTCCAAACTCACAAATACTCTCAATTCTTAATTTTACACACATACACAAAATTCTCAAATTCAAAACTTTCAATTTAAAATCGAAACTACCAAATAAAAAAATACTCTTACATACACATTCTTTAAATGGAAGTACTTTCATGACACGTCATTCATTTTCATTCAGAAATTACCGAAAACATAGAACGGTAACATTCAGAAATCTCACTTAAAACTAAAATTCTCAGAACTCTGAAAATCAGAAATCCAAAAAAAAACCCTCTCAGAAATACTCATTTCAGGAAATCTCCAAAAAACAGAATTCTCAGGAAAATTCAATCAGAACTCTCCAACCGAAAGCATTAAACCAAAAAAAATACATAAATCAGAAATATTCCAGAAAAACAGAACACTCAATTCTAAAACTTTCAAAAGAAAGCAGGTACATAGCGCAGTCGAGGAGTAAATAATAAATTAAACGGAGATCATAACAGTAGGCCATCAAGATATATTTAAAATAGCACTTAACTTAAGACAAAAAATAGCCACATTCCTAAAGGATTTAGGTAGAAAGTTCTACCCAAAAATTATACAAACAAATATATAAACAAATAAATAAGCGATTGTTTCATACGTTCATGGAGGAAACAACAAATGTGAAGAACTTCCCAACCTTCACATCACCAATCACAAAACAATATTGTTGAGAATAACATATTTCATTAAGCATTTGGCAAATGGAGATCTTCAAAAATATCTGGATAACATCTGTGAAATCTTTCCAGGAATTGAAAACCATAAAAAAGTTATGGACGGAGAAGTTACCACACATGAAATTGCATTTCAGTCCAAGGATGGAGCTGCAATCTTCCAGTAAAAATTTACCAAAGAAGTCAATTATACGACCCAGAAATATCGATATATCAAGGGAAATAATCAAAAAACAAAAAAAGCTTAACCAAAACCAAAAAAGCCTCAAAAGGAAAGAAAATTTACCAAGGCAAATGTTCAGATAATAAAAAATGAAGTTTTGCACTTATATCAATACCAGGATGAAGTGAATACAGCAGTAGAATCCTCCAACTCGGATCCTAACAAGTAATGGTATTATAGAGCTGCATTCTTAGAAAGGAATGAACTTCAATGGAATATGCCAGATATTTTTGAACAAAAAGAGCAACACCTTAGTGAAAGGCCTGCAACACCAGGAAATATTCTAAATGAACAGAATAACGAACCTTTAATTCAAATAGATGTATTGCAATCATAATTTATAGATTCACCTATTCTGGAAATATCTTTAGAATCTTTTAATAGAGAATCTTCCATTAAACAAGAAATAGAAAAGAAAAGATCGAAAGAACAAAAGCTATTGGAAATACAGTATCTAGAAGACCTAAGTAGAAAGCAAAGAGTAAAAATCGAAAAATACTACAAGAAGAATCACTTAGAGGACAAATAAAGGAAGGAAATTTCGGAGCTTTAAAAAAAATAATAAAAATCGACCAAATGTTAAGATAATAAACATAGAATAAAATTAAGCATAAAAAATACAAACCATTCAGGAAATTATAAAAAAATGATTCAAAAATTATTAGAAACACAACAATTATTAAAATTATGAAAAATATTGAAAACAATTGTCAATTAATATCAAACTTTCCAAACATGGTTCAGCAAAAAAAAATAAGAAAATATTTTACTGAAAATTGAAATGAAAATGATTTGAGATATTACAAAAAACACTCAAATTATTAAAAATGAATGAAAACTAAAAAAAATATACAACTTATTATCAAATATTAAGAAACATGGGTCAACAAAAAAAAGAAGA
>HF707728.1:466-10471 GCA_000341915.2 Megaselia scalaris
CTACGCACGTTTTTGACGATGACGATCGACGAAAGTGTCTGCTCTGATCACCTTATTTCATGCACTTTAGTCGATGACATCATCGATCGGCTTATTTCTTAGTCGATTGACGACTTGATTGATGATCTGCGCACTTCAGTCGATAAAAGCCGATATCGATATCGTCAGTGTTAGATTGGTGGTACCTCGGGAGCGAGGTTTCTTTCATTGATTTTAGTTTCTTATTTACATTATTTACTTGGAAATTTCAGACAATTGTTATCTAAATTTATATAAAAATTTCATCTCTGTAACAAATATATTTCACCTATGTATAAAATAAATGTAAATTACCAACTTCTATTCACATCAAACCGACATCTCTGTAATGAGAAATATAAAAATAAAAGGACAAGCTCTGCAAATATAGTTAAGTTTGGTAAATCAATTGCTTCTGGTTCTGTTGTCAATCTTTCTTGTATCATTCAAATTAACACCTATTTACACGGAAGTGAAGTGCATATGAAAGAAACGAGCTTAACAAGCTTAAGCAAATTCACGATTCTGGGTGGAGTTGTACACTGCACCTCACACACCTCAAAATCTGTACAAGGATAATTAAATCTCAAATATTTTCCAGAAAGTATAGTATGGAGTAAAAAACTAGGTCAATACTTTAAAGCGATTACCAATCTTTAAATTTAATTTTCAATCTCTCATAATAAATTCAAATTTATGATATTTTTTTTTTGGTTTGTTGTTGAAAAGATCGTATCGAAACCCATCATTCATGTATATTTTCAGTTCGAACCATAAAAGTCACAAACTTTAAGCTACAAGCTGGGGCATCTGGATTACACTGAAGGTTTTATTTACGAGGTTCCATAAAGGTTATAGGTGTAGGATCAGCAGGAGGTTTGTTTACACACTCAAAGAAGAAATTTGTGTATATTAGGCTAAAGGAGATGCTATATGTGTGAGATATCTTTAAAGATGCTAACTTTTGTAAAGATTTTTTTTTGGTTGACAAGATTCTCCAGCGACTTCCCTTTCGAGCTGTTCTTTAACCTAGAGTGTGTCTATCTTAGTCCACTACTAGTTAGAGCCATCTTTCTGACGGCTTAATAGGGATACATGGTTATCGTTAGGTATATGTCGGTGTGCTTCAGGATCACGGATTCTGCAGAACTTTCCAAGCGCAGGAAGTATTCGATCACCTTGTTAGATGATCTGCTAATTTAACACCGGTGCCAATGTAAAGTATTATATTGGAAATTGTCACTGGGTGCTAAATTCCTTATTTGTATAAGGATTTCGGACATTGGAACCTTGGTGCTAATTCATCGTCTGCTACTGAAGGAGTTCTTTTTTAAAGAGCGGAGCTAAGCTGAACTATACAGAATTGTATCCTATGAAAGAAGTGGGTGTTTTGGATTTTCGTGGTGATAGCGACGTAACACTATATTGTCCAGTATTATATCGGAAATTGGCACCGGGTGCCAAATTTTTATCTTCTTTAAGGACTACGGAAATTGGAACCTAGAGTGCTTAGCTTGTCAATTTAGTCTATATAATCTGCATATGTTGGTTTCATGGATGAGCATAGCGAAATATCTAGTTAGTTACTTATGTAGATTGCAAGTAATCTATGTGTTTAAATTACATAATATATGTAAATAACTGAAATTTTTTATTGAAGTAGTCAATTACTTACGAAATTAACATGTAAATTATGCTCTTAAATTATGTAAATTACACACAGTACCCATTTTTAGCCAGTGTCGATAATTGTTGATTCCCAAATGAAGTCCTTGTCGAAAACCCCTAATCCAACAAACATTGCCCCTAGTTTAACAACTGCTGCTTTTCTGCGACTTTTCGAGGACTAGGTATGAACCCATAGATGGACAAAACGAAGTATTTATTTATTTAATTACTTACGTAATTTACATATAATTTAATTCTGTAAATTACCTAACAAACTAATAATTTAAATTGAAGCATTTCATAACTAACGTAATTTACGTGTAATTTATTTACTTCTGTAAATTACCAAACTTACCTAAATAACGGAATGCATTGAAGTATTTAATTACATAGGTAATTTACTTGTAATTTAGTTATGTAAATTATGTAATGTATAAACAGTGCCCACCTCTGTATAAAATTGAGTTTGAACCTTGCGTAATTTTTGTAGAAGTATTTAATTACTTACGTAATTTTCTCTGTAATTTACTTATGTAAATAACGTAATTTACAGACAGTGCTCATATCTGTATGGAAGCGAGTTTGAAACTTTCTCATTTACGTAACTAACGCATGATTCGTATTGAAGTAGTTTATTACTTATGTAATTTTCTGGTAATTTAGTTATATAAAATACGAAATTTACAATGTTTATGTCTGAACCTCCTACCTAGTTTAAACTTTGTACAAAAGACGGGTGTCAGGATCTTATAGGCAATATTGACTGATACCTCGATAGTTCTTCATGGATGGGTAAAGCATAAATGACGTAATTCACGTACAGTTTTTGTATTGAAATAGTTCATTACTTATGTAAATTACGCTTGTAAATTACGTAAGTAATGGACATGACACTGTCCTTACAGTTTTTTGCCCTGATTTTTACAAGCAGCTGAGGGAAGGCATTGATGAAATATGTGCCTGCTGCTTTGAGAAAGTCTGCTGTGATGCTGTAAGAAGCATCTTTTTTGTTGTTCTTAAGTCTATTGAGTTGAAGACAAGCTAGGGGTAACTCTGCAGTGATTTCCATTAAGCAGTTTTCCAGTCTTATTGCTGCAGAATGATGTTGATGATCATTGTAATTAGTAGCCACATAAAAGATGACATCTGCACAGCTTCCAGAGGTTGGATGTTCAAGTGTATTGAACCTTCGATAAGGATTTGCAGATTGTCGTCGTTCCGATGCTATTCTACAGCTATAACGAGATGTGTTTTCATATACATGTCATAGTTCTTATACATATTATAAAGCACCATTACCAAACAACTTCTCTGAGTGCTTAAGAGAATTTATAAGTAATTTTCTTGTAATTGAAATTAAAAATCTATAGTTTTGCCGGCCGTATTAGTCTTAATCCTGCCTTGAAAAACAAAAGGGAGAAATCGAAATTTATAGTATTTTTTTAGCTGAAACTCCAAATCAGCGGGATATTATTTATAGGCATGAAACATTGTTCAAGGTGATATTTTTATTATTAAACTCTGACTGATTAACTGACACAGTTACAGAACTTTTATGGCCTGGAATCAGTAATAAATACCTTTTTAATATTTTTTATTATTTTAAGATATTTCGAAAAGGACTTTTTACTTTCTTTTCAAGTATTTATTACATTTCTCTCTTAAAGTGAAGAAATATTTCAAATTTATATAACAAAACTAATTAGTTTTGAAGTAGCTTCTGACACAGCTATTTATATTTTTGAGAGAGTAATTTATAAGGAAGCTTAATTATCTTCAATATTAATGTTTTGTTTATGGCTTTAAATATAATTAATTTATTGTTTTATGAGTTATTATACATTGAATTAAGATTGATTTTGAAAGTTAAGCGTTTTTTCGGTGGCCAGAAACCTCTCTGTTACTTGCTGTTCTTGAAATCACATTAATGTTATCTGCATATGCAAGAATCTGACAAGATCTGTTGTAGATGTTAGCAGATTTCATAATCATTTCAAGCAGGATGTTAAAGAAGCTGCATGATAGTGTGTCGCCTTTCGAAAACCTCTCGAGCTTATCAGACATTTTTCCTGGTACTCTCTACTCTTTAATGAGGTTCTTGGGGGTGCCAAACTGGATCATTGCTTTAACAGATCTGGTTTGCAGACTTTGGAACGAAGGTGTCGATTTGTTGTTAACACGTCAGCAACATCTTCCAGTGGCTTTGTCCTTATAGGATGTCTGTAAATGATGTAAATTCTTAAATACGTGAATTACCGACAGAAAATTAAAACAAAAATCAATATTCCGTCATGTCCTTGAGATGTAATTTTCTTGCAATGGCGATATTAAAGAGACTTCAATGTAAAAAGACCAATGCCCAGAACATGAGCATAGTTCGATTGCACAACAAAGATTGACATGAGACCCAGGAGCATTTTAAATTTATAAAGACATTACTAACTCGAACCGAGTGATGTCATGTCAATCACGTGTAAACAATGGATCAATAAATATATTTCTGCGAATATGGAAATTATTTGACATTCTCAATTAGCTTTGGCTTCCGACCGTCGCGGATCCTACAGCCTACACGAACTGTAATTCTATAGATTTTACCACAGTCTCACTTTGCCTATAATATAAAATTTCAAATCAATCGAAAAAATTATAACAAACAATGAGCAATAATTATCGCAGTTTAAATTTACTGAAACGAATCTATTAGATTGTTGTTTGAGGCACTGTAAATTGTAAGAAAAGCTACTGCTTTGGCTTTGGATATTTATATCTTTGTCTTTCTTCTCTCGCCGGTCAGGCAATTAAGTTGGCTTACGGATTTATAATAGTTAGTTATATATACTAGTTAGTTAGTAACAGTTGATCTCTTCATTTTTAGTTACGACGACTTCACAGCTGATAGTTCATAGTTCACGAGTGCGAACGCCACAGCGACAAAACAGCGAGAGTGTCCTTTATATGACTGAAGAATCCTCTGTCACAGAAGAAATTACAGTTACTAAAGGATACGTGTCGAAAGCTATTATTCCTCAATTATCACCGAGTTATGTAAAACTGACGCCTCAGCACAAGAGTCAACTATCCAGTTCATCAAGTTCCAGTGATTCCACGACAACAACATCGAATCGGTCTCCTAAGCAACTATCTCCAAACAGTAATCCCAGAAATAATCATAGATTGTTTCCTGTCAGCACATACACGGAACCTCAACTAATAGTCATCAGAAGGCACCTCGGCAGGAGAAGCTGGAGAGTTCTATCAAGTGAGTATTTTTTTATTAGATTGATTTAGATAATGTCTTTTAAAGGTGCTTTACGGACTTTTACTAGAATCTTTTTCATTAACTGTATAAAGAATAGTTTTGATATTAAATTGATATCGTAGAAGTGTAATATATTTGTAAATTTTTGACAAATCAATATTTCATTGAAATTCTTCTGTTTCTAAAATTAAATTGTTTTTAAGATGCTTTTTGTCACATTTGTTTTTTATTGACAAGATATGACAACGATGCCACAGAGATGTTATTTGAATTTAAATTATTAATTTTCTGGGAGAAAAACATTGATTAGCATTATGCTTTCTAACTCATAAAAATATATGTACCTTCGCGAAATAAAATGAATTTAAATATGACAAAGACGTCACTATGATGTTATTTTAACTTAAATATATTAATCTTTTGAGACAAAGTTATTCATTGTGTTGTATGTCTCATAAAAGGCTGTTTAAAAATTAATATTGATGTTTTTTTGGATGAATCTTATTTAAAGCAAAAGTTGTCATATTGATGTCTTTTTGTGACAATGACTATTAAGAAATTTCTTTTTTATGAATGATAGTAATTGAACACGCTTTATTTTGTTGAAATGATGTTATATTACAATATTTATTTGTAAAATTAAAGAAGTTTGTTAAAAAGATGTCATATTGATGTCTGTTGGCTACCATTCTATAAAACTTTATTATTTATTAATAAGATATCATATTGAAATTTTTTTTTGATAATTTCTAATAAAAATTTATTTTTTTTTGTTTTTAATTATAAGATGTCGCTGAGACGCTTATTGTCACATTTGTTTTTAATTGACAAGATATAAACACGATGTCACAGAGATGTTAATCGAATTTAAATTATCAATCTTTTGAGATAGAAACATCGATTGGACTTATGTTTTTAAAATCATAAAAGCGTATGTACCTTCACGAAATAAAATGAATTTAAATATGAAAAGACTAAACTTTTGAAACAAAAACATTGACAAAATCATTTTTGGATGAATATTATTTAAATTAAAAGTTATCATGTTAATGTCTTTTTGTGACAATACTTCTGAAACTATTAAGATAGTTCTTTTTTCTGAATGATGGTAATAGTTTGTTGAAATTATGTTATATTCCAATATTTGTTTGTAAAATTAAAAAAGTTTTTAAAAAATATGTCATATTGATGTCTTTTGGCTACCATCCTATAAAAATTTAACTTTTATAATATATATTGATTTGAATATGTCTTATTTATTAACTTTATTAATAAGATGTCATATTGACGAATTTTTGGAATAATTTCTAATGAAAATTTAAAATTTGTTCATCTGATGAATTTTATTAAATATATTATCGTATCGATATCCTTTTGTGATGATATATCCAATGCCTTTTTATTAACTGATAACAATTATATATCTATATTAAATTAAAATATTTATTTTTGTTTTGTATCTTTCGAAGTTTAGTAAATAGATTGTCATTTTGATGTCTTTTTGTGATAATATTCTCGAATATTCTTATTTCTGTAATTTTTTGGCTTATTTAATGATCGTAATTGAATTTTGGAATTATACTTTGCTATTTTATCTGATTTTCTGTTAAGATATCATTTTGATGTCTTTTTATGACATTACCTACGAAATGTCAGCTTGACTATGTTTTCATATTAACTGATGATAATTTTGTTATATTGAGACAGAGATTTTTAATTTTTTATAAAACTTGTGGCAGTAGTGTCATATTTATGTCTTTTTATGATATTGTTATCAAATATAATATTTAAATTTATCTTGTTTTTGTATTATATTTAATTATTGTAATTGAAGTTGAAGTTTTGTATTTTTTTAATTAAATTAAGCTTAGTTTGATTTGTTATGAAGATATCATACTGATATCTTTTTGCGATAAGGTCCTAAAAAATAAGATTTGTTGTGCTATAACAACTGATAAAAATTATTTATTATATTACAGATTTATTTTTTTATAAAACTTGTCGCGAAGATATCACAGTGATGTTTTCTTCTGATAAATTTCTTATAATTCAGTTTTAATGTGCTTATTTTGTGAACTGGATCTGTGTTCTTATTTCTTTAATAACGTTTTGTTAATTATGATTTGCCACATTATTTTATTTTTTTCTAAATATATCATATTGATGCCTTTTTGTGACAATGTCACTAAACATTCAGGTTCACTATGCTTATAATAAGTGTGTGGATAATAAGTGTGGCAGATTAATCTCTTCTATAAAACTTGTCATAAAAATGTCACATGTATATCCTTTTGCGACATTTCCTCTAAAATGTTTATATTTTTCAAAGATTTGTCTAAATGTTATAGAATAAAATGTTTTTCATTGAAAAATAACGTTTGTGTTGTAAAGAAAATTTCAATTGCTATAATCGGTTTCTTAACATTTCTAAGATATAATCGTCCATGTTCAATTACCATCATTATCCTATAAAAATAATTCTAAAACACACCCCAATCAAATTTTTCACTGTCCAATTACAAACTTATCTAACGTTTTATCATTCCATGAAAACAGAAAATTTGTTTGAAATTACTCTATAAATCTGTCAAAATATGCCAAAAAGAAAAATAGCTCCTTTTTGATATAATCGATTTGGTCATGTTCAATTACCCCCATTATCCAATAAAAAACCCATTCACATTAAAAGTACATATCAATTACCTATTTTTCCATTCATAAACCAATATATCTGTAAGTTCAATATAGAAAAATAGAAATATAAAAGGAAAAAATATGTATATATAGCTATAATTGGCAAAATATCCCACGACCATAAAATTATAATAAAATCATATTTCATTTAAGTCTTTTGTAGTAGTAAAACGAAAGTTATTTGTGTAACTATTTTTATTGTTCGTGACCTTATTGGACCGTTAAATTGTTAAAAAAAGCCAAAATAGTTATTAATTACCAATCAATTGTAACGACTTAATTTTTCTTGATGTTTTTTGTAGACTATCGCCGCCAACATGTGGAATTCTGTGGCGGAAAGAATCAATAGTTTTGAGAAGCAGAAACAACAGACTCAGAATCAGCAGCAAGATAATGGATACACTTTCATAGATCCAAGTAAGACTCATCGTGTACCAAATACAACATTAAAAGCATTCCAAAAGAATGCGGTACAATCGTACTTTGAGCGGCAACAGCAGGCCAGTAACAGTAACAACATTTTGCGGCCACATTCTCTCCAATCAAAAGGAACACCAAAAGAAGTGCCACAATCCTATATGATAAGAAGTGACTTCCAGCAACAACAACAACACAGACCAACAACGAAACCACAAATTAATGATGACAGTTTTGCATTTCCTGAAAGTAATGGTAGCAATATAACTTGCAACAGCAACGAAAGTAGTAGTAGCAGCAACTTACATTCCCCACCTCCACCGCCTCCTCGGTCACGTTCATTGATGCCTTTAAGGCGATCATCATCTGCATCAGATTATGCTGACTTTCGTGATAATTACATTCGTGAAAAACAAATGTATTTAATAAATGACTGTGGTGTTCCACCTCCACCGCCACCCCGTGGACGACCTTCTATGCCAATAACATTGGTTCGCAGACCTTCATTTCAAAGACAAAACGATGCCATGATTATGGGACCAGTGATTATGTTGGATAATTGGGTGCCTGAAAGACCACCCAAGAATCCAAATTTAAGAATTCCAAGTCCTGATTTACCGCCACCACCGCCAACGTTGACATTACCATTACATTGTAGTGATGATCCTTTGCCACCACCGCCTCCTGAGATTTTGAAAGCTCCATCACCCACTCAACTTTCACCAAGCCGGAGGAATAGTTTTGCGGGATCTCCAAATCATAAATCATTCTATAGGACTTCATCGATCATAGAGAATTTACCTCCACCTCCGGTGATTCCAAAGAAACCAACTACTTTCGAAATAGCCCAATCGAGGCCAGCTTCAAGTTTGGCTACGCAATCGAACAGGGCTCATAAAGTGGTTTTGAACGGGAAATTAGAAGTTCATCGTCTAACTTTGCGGTCAGGAAACGTCCACATAATGACAATGTAATTAAGACGTCGTCTTTGAGTACTACTGTTGGTAGTACGGGTAATCATGTTAATAAATCATCACCGCCACCGCTCAAACCACGAATGGTTGTTAATGGAGGAGGTCAACATGACATTAGGACTGCTTCTATGAGGTAAGTGATTTTTTTTATTACATATTTGAGATATTTCTGTTGGTAATTGAAGGACTGTTTTAAGTAAATTGTAGAATTGTGTGAAATTAGCATGAAATTAAAGTTAGATTTAAGAATCGAGCGAGTAATTTAAATGGTCCACAAAGCTATTTTCTTGACATTAGGAAATATGTAAATGTGTATTTCGAAAATACATAGTGCACTTAAGACTCCACCTACTGTTGTACAAGGCGACCAGATCAAATTGTCATTTCAAATTTCCAAAACAAAAAATATCAATTAAGCCTTGAAAGCAATTTTCTTCTACATCATGTGAGTCAGATTGGATTTACTGTGGGCTGGTTTCATGTTTTCCTAGGAATTTTCTATGAATGAGAGTAATTGAATTATATTCCAATATTTGTAATTTACCTTCAATTATTTTTACAGACTGTAGGCATTCTTAAGCGTCATCTATGGGAATAGTTCAAAGTTATGATTTATTCCGCTAGAGATTTAAAAGCTTTTTTTTAAATTTAAATGTAAAAATTAAGCGCCATCTATGTTTTTCCAAACATGGAAAGTTTTACAGGAATGTATACATTTGCTTTTTAAACGTTAACTATCCTTTTCTAAGAAAGTAAATAAAAGCTTTATGCACATAAATATCTCTAGAGCTTTACAATAGTAAATAAATTTAAAAAGCTATTTTTCGAAAGTTAAATATAAGTGATTTAAACGTCATCTATGTCTTTCTAACAGCTTTCAAGACATGAAACTTTTTGTAGGAGTGTATAAATTTAAACGTCATCATAATTATCATCATCATCATCATCATCATCATCATCATCATCATCATC
>HF707790.1:5200-17061 GCA_000341915.2 Megaselia scalaris
GGGGGGGGGGGGGGGGGGGGGGGGGGGGGGGGGGGGGCTTTTGGGAACATTTTTGCACCTTGGATTTTATATCCACCTTCTAACGTTATGAAGTTAAGAAGAGTAAAAATCAAATAGATGGTGTCGATTAAATTTTCTAGAATAAGAGCTAGATATAATAATTAGATGGCACTGAAAAAAATTATGAAACGTTCTAGACAAAGAAATTGATAACATATAAAATTATATATTTGTCTCTTCTCGCTCTTACACTGATAATAACGAAAGAGAGAGATGTCTCTTTGTTTTACATACTTTGAATTACAAATATATTTCGATTAAGATGGATGTCTTTAATTGAAGACTTTTTAGAACGCTTTTCGTTGCATTTGACTTTTTGTCGGCTTTTTAACGATACAATATGTAAAGTTAAAAAGAGAGAAAACAGGTAAATAGATGGCGCTGATAAGATGAAGCGGTCCAGAATAAGGGCAAGATAGATGATATAAATATATATTTGTCTCTTTCTTATGTTATGTGTTATATTTAAGATGAATGTCTGTAAATGAAAGCTTTTAAGTTTTTTTAACGACAAAATATATTAGGTTAAAGATAGTAAAAAAAAATTAATAGATGGCGCTGATTAAAAGATGAAACGATTCAGAATAAGAGCTAGATAGGTCATATATAAACATATATTAGTCTCTTTCTTATGTTATTCTTATGTATGTGGAATTTAAAGCTGTCATATATTTTACATATGCTGCCTTTGAAGAACAACGACATTATAAAGAGACTATCCTTTTTGAATTCAATTGAAATTTAAGGATACAAGTCTAATCTGGAACAAAATATCTATTTGGGATAGATCCCGGTTTTCGTTCGAGGAAGAGGCCAACTGAGAATCTATGGCTCTAGGCTACGTCTGATACATGCTAGATACATAAGTATAATGACTTTTCTTGTAAGTCGGGCAAAAGTGTTTGATGTATCAGTCTCACAGCAATTCATCGATTTCAATGTACTATATCTGTAGGTGATATTTGCAACTATTTTCTTCTTAATTTCTATGAGTATTTCATCTGAGGCTTTCAGATTTTGAAAAGAAGTATGAATATAGTTTGGGGGGGGGGTTATTGAACTTTTTTTTTAAATATAAGTAGGTAATTGGCGATATTTGAACTCCAGAACAATGAACTTTGTATATGACATGAAGGACAGGCTTATTCCGTGTATCTATTTATGTATCTTTTTTATTTTTTGTGATGACAGGCATCTCATCATATTTTTAGGTGTGGTATATGTGCCCTATCAACAATAGAATCACACAATTTAGAAGAAAATGCTATTTTGTCCCCTACTAACAAAGTCAGAAAGTAATTCCACTCTCCACAATCTGTGCACTACCAACAATAGAATCCACAAAGTACAGAAAAATACTATTTGTGTTCCCTACTAACAAAGTCGAAAATAAAGAAAGGCAACTATCATATTTTGTTCCGCACATTTTATAAATATGGGTATAGTCCCCTACTAACAATGTAATCCACAAGATGTAGAACTAAAAAGTACTACAACATCACAAATATATCTCTAAATCAAAACTTGAGGAGTGGAATTTACAAAGTGTAGAACAAAAAATATTACTTTTGTGTCCTACTAACAACATAAAAAAATTTAAAAACCTACATTCACAAAAATATCTTTAATTCCCAACTTCGAATATAATATCTGTGCCCTACCAACAATGTAATCCACAAACTGTAGGACAAGAAAAAACTACTTATATTCCCTGGTAACAATGTCGTACCTAAGAAAAACATGCTTTCATAATGTGTTCCACAAATATTTTATCCTTAAATTCTCAACTTTGGATGTGGTATATGTGCCCTACCAACAATAGAATCCACAAAGTACAGATAAATACTATTTGTGTTCCCTACTAACAAAATCGAAAACAAGGAAAGGCAACCATCATATTTTGTTCCACAAATATGTCTTATCTTGTGTTATCTGTGCCCTACCAACAATGGAATCCAATGAAGTCCAAAGCAATTTTTATTCCCTACAAACAAAGTCAAAGACAAGGAATTCCTCATACTATGTTCCACAAATCTTTAAATTATAAGTGCCCTACCAACAATGGAATCCACAAAACGTACGACAGGAAAAAACTGTTCAAATTCCTCAAATATATCTTTACAAAATTTGGAGCTACGTAATTTATAAGATTCGAAACATTATATTTTGTATTTAAAATATTTTTTAATATAAGAAAATAAATATTTTTATGTGTGTAAGATTATATTTGCTCTTTCTCGTTTTTTTTTTGTAGTTTTCAGCTGTTGGTTTTGCATCCATTCTTGTCCGACGACGTCTGAGGAGTTATAGCTTTTGAAAGGCAATGTTGAGGTTTAAAGGGATAATTACATTTTTGTTTTATTTTATTCTTTCAATTGCTTTTTTGTTGGTCAAACAATCCCTTCTAGAAAATATGTCGGTAATTTTTGGAGATTTTTCTTAACATTAACGAGATTTCTCAAGGGTATCTCCAATGAAGGAAAGACACCTGTAGTTCTTCCATGTAATTAACCTTTAATGTGTGAAGGGAGATTTAATGTTGTGTTATATTTTAATGGTCGTTGAGAGTAAATGGCCATTAGGATTGGTTGTTGTATTTTGTCATTATTAGTCTTGGGTATAAATTAATTTTAAGATAGATTTCATTATAATAATCCTTTTTAATTTCACAGTCTCAATGGACATTTCTACTTTTCAACAAGTTCACTTGACCTACATTCCCTTGTTTAGACAATAACTTTTCATTCCATTAAATTTAAATTCCTTTAGTATGATATTTTTGAGAGCTGAACATAAATCAAGCATACGGGAAATACTTCAAAGTCGTCATAAAAATGTTTTTCGATCTACTTTTGAAATTACCTCACATCAATCCCCATTTTCCCATTCTAATAAATTGCAATCCAATAATTAATCTCCCTAACATATAACATTTTAGAAGGAATCGGAGAAAACGAAGGAGCATATAATGCGATTTCCTCCAGCTTCCTTCCCTAGCATGGCTGTAATAATATCGTAGAATTCCTTTTAAAATAATAAAGATAAAAAGAGGATGAACAGAAAAGTATGAGAAATAAAAAAAAATTGTAAAATAAAGGAAAAGTAAGGAAAAATTGTACAATCGATAACAAAAACTCAATGAAGGATTAAGAATTTATCTCCCACTTTTTCCCTACTATTCAGAGATTTTATGGTTGCAATGCATTTTACAGTAAAAGTAAAAGGATGGAAAAAGGCACAGAACGAAAATGAATTTATATTATTTAATTTATTTATAATTTGAAATTTAATGTATTATGTTATTAGAAATAGCCGTTTGTAGCTGGCGATATTAGAATCTTATGGGCCAACCGGAAACAAAAATATCTACATTTTACTTTTTTCTATTAAATTTTATGTAAACCTATAAAAAATAGAAGTTAAATTGAGAATTTGAGAGAAAATAAGTACTTCTGTAGAAGAAATGTAGTTTTGTAGCCGAAAACTTCAATTCAGTAAGATAGTTTTATATGTATTAAAGAATGAAGTTAGTGACGGTAATAACTAGATAAGAGGATAATTAACATTTGCAACTGAACAAAATAAAGAAATTAGATCATAAAATATATTGAGGGTTAAGAGTCGTTTTGTGGTCGGGGAAACAAAATTCATCTCCATGCTTCGGATGTCGATGGAATATGATTGTTAGGTTACGGAATGTTCTTTTCAATATTCCTTCATTTGTCTAAGTATATATAAGATTATTGAAAATCGATTTCATAGATGCTGAAGATATGTAGTTTTGTAGCTGTAGGCTGAATGATGTTACATACGGTAAAGCTACGTATTTTCTCTATAAAAATATTGATCTTCCAAATATTTTCTCTCCATGTATAGTAGAATATTGTATAAAAAAATTGCAACTTAAAGTTACATCCTGTCTATTGAGTGAAATGGTTTTCAGGATATTGCAATATCCAATAGGTTTTACATCTCTACCACATATCCATTCCATTCTGTGCATTCACTTTTACAGTATCCAAAGAGATAAATCTTTGTCAATTTCATTCTACACTTTTGCACACGTAAAAACTTTTCTGTGGGTCGATTTTTTGCCATTTCCTAGGATTCACAGAATTCACAGAAGGTTGAGTGGTAGTTTTTGAGGTCTTTGTTTTGGGAATTAACATAGTTTTTTTCAACTGATTAGTTGTAATAGTTGAAATCTTGTATTATTTAATTTTTTTGTAAAATACAAAAGAATTTTACTTTTTGGATAAAAGGACAGTTTATTTAGTATGACACTTAAGGTAGGTAATACAAGCAATTACAATTAGCCAAATAGTATACCAAGCAACTACAAAACTACATTTTTGCTCAATTCTAAGAAACTTGAACCTTTACAAAGAATATTTCTTTAAAATTACTTGAAATATAATTATATACAGAAAAAGATGCTTAAATGTCAACTACAAAAATACTTTTTCAGTTATGAGAGAGGCTATGTAATTATGTTACTCTTAACTGATTAATTAAAATAGAATCAAGAACTTTCTACCACATAAGTGAACCGTCATGTAATCTGTGTTTAACTACCAAAATTAGAGAATAGATCTGTAGGCAACTACAAAACTACATTTTCTTCAATTCCAATAAACCTGTACATATACAAATAATATTACCTTACAATAATTACAAATGAAATATGTATATATATAAAAACCATGTTAATCAATGTGTCTAAATGTAGTCAACTACAAAAATACTTTTTCAATATATTAATGATTGTAGTTATCGACATATAGAAAATATGTTTTGATACTATTTTTAATCTCTGTAAAAATTTAAAAACCAAAAGTAACTGTCTTTCGTCAATACATGTGTTGGACTACAAAACTACATTTTTGAACATGGAAATGTTCTTCACATAGAACTAATACTTATGACATATACTACCTTGGATACTACCTTGCAAACAGTTACTATTAAACATATAAAGAATGTCGGAAATTAACCAAGCCATTATCAGATACAAATGTAGCCAACTACAAAACTACAATTTTACGGATTTATGAAAAGAGGAAAAGAAAATATGTCCATGAATGAAATTGTTTTAATTCTTTAAATTATTAATTTGTAAAAATGTTTTATGTGGATTATTTTGGCTTGGTCCTAAGATCCACATCACCAGATACCTGAGAGTATCTTTTTGTAGTCCCTGTGTTTAACATTCTTTAAACTGTAGATTGGTTTATGTACATCACTAAGAAAATACCTGAAATTTCATAAACATCAGCTCAACAGACATATAACAGCAGTAAATTTTCCATTAAAAACTTGAGCGCCCAAAAAAAAAAATATGTTTTCTTGAAAAGAAGAAAAAGATATTCTTTTAAGTTTTCAACAATTACCTTTACATGAAAATCGAATTGTGGGATCTTCTCGTGGTCTAATAACATTACAGTTTTAATAGCACCAGATGATGAATCAATATGGAAGTATCTCTTTGCTAAAACTTCGACAATATCAAAATGTAAAAGGGCATTTAATCCTGAATCAGCATCCAAAGCCTTTATAACGAGTGGTCTGAAAATAGAAAAGGGATATATATGAATATATTGAACACTGAAAAAAAATATAATTAGAAATTTGACAAGTTTAAGAAAAATAAATTGAATGTGGAATTTAATATTTTATTCTAGAAATGAAATTGAGAATTGTATAAAAAATTCCAAATAAATTTCTAAATGTGAATTCAGAAACTAAAAGAAAAATCTCTTTAATATGTGCTGCAAATAAATCAATGACTAGTCCATGTCGACTGACTATTTTGTATGGAATTATATTATTACAATGTTTCAGAGAGTATAAGCAGAGATTGGAAGATAAATAATCTAGATATGGTATATAGATATAGTTGGAAAAGAAGGAAGGATTGAAGGATTGTGCATTTGTACTTTCATGATTCTATAATTAAGTAGATCAGAGTTCATGGTCTCTTTTTCCATTTGTCTTTTTGTTCTGTTAGTTTGTGTGTTGATCCATGGTGATTGCTGCAGATTTGTATAGGCTTCTAGAAGTAATGGGACGTGTTATGTGGTTGTTTGACTTTCTGGTTATAAAGATTTTAATGTCCTTTTGGATTTGTTAGATGAAATTTATATCTATTTTTAGTATTACAGAACTGTCACAAATTATTTTTCCTTTTCTGGGAGTAATTTAACATGGAATTATTTAATTTGTGACTTTTGAAATTTTACATTGTATATTTAATGTTTCCCTTTTGATTTATTATTCAATTGAAAATTTCAGCAGAAAAGTTTTAGTTTTATGGTTTTCTAGATATATTGTTGGTATTCAAACTGCCTCCAATTCAGTACATTCCAAATTAAACGCAATACAGAGAAAGTCCATTCGAAACAAGTCAACCATCATTCATTCCAAAACGTTCAATTACTCTCAATATCCTCAAATAACAATCAATGTATAATATTCACATAATTCCTTATCCTTGGCAGAATTTCTTGTTGCTTTCAAGTATTCTCAGAACAACATTCCTCAATCTTCTATAACATTTTATCGTAGCTATTATCTAAGGAATGTTAGTCTGACATACCACACCTGACCCATTTGAACCTCGGAAAAGCCATTACAATCCTTATCCAATTTCATGCCCTCTCCAGTTAATAAGATGCCACTCACTGAAAACCGATTATATTATAGTGTACACAATCTAAGCCAAGAAGACAAAATGTACAACAGTCTGCAATAAATCCTAAGACCATAAAACCTTACAACCGTTCCATTTCCCGTATGGTAATAAAATCGCACACAATTTCCAACTCCTACTTCTTTGCCGACGACGCCTATCTTATAGGGTGTTTAATATATTCTTTATTTGTAGATACAAGTACCAAAACGATGTCATTATGACATTTATTAGATGTCCCGGCAATATCAAGGTGATATAATATCTCTTTTGAAGATTGCTAAGTAATTGAATAGTTCTGATGTCAATATGACTTCATTATAACGTCAAGGCCATACACATTTTTTTGCTAATTCTTAAACTTTGTAATAATATGTATAAAAAGCTGTTATCGCAACGATATCGAGGTGATATAAAATATTTTTGAACAAGGTCAAGTAATTGAAGACGACGAAAACGGTTTTTTTGTAGTATCATAGCGACGACAATGTGATAGCATTGCGATGTAAATGTGATATCTATTTTTTATTGTAAATCTTAGATTTTCTTTCTTGTAAGAATATGCATTGAATTTTTGTTAATTCGACTGAGATTGTTTGTGATATGATAGCGACGACTATGTGACATCATTGTGATGTAAATGCGATATCAATTTTTGATTGTAAATCTTAAATTTTCTTTGTTGTAAAATATGCATTGAATTGTTGTTAATTCGACTAAGATTGTTTGTGATATGATAGCGACGACAATGTCACATCATTGTGATGTAAATCCGATATCAATTTTTGATTGTAAATATTTGCCTTTGTAATTTGTAAGAATATGTATTGAATTGTTGTGAATTCGACGGAGATTTTTGTTTTGTGATATGATAGCGACGACAATGTGATATCATTGCAATGTAAATGTGATATCAATTTTTGATTGTAAATATTAGCCTTTGTTATTTGTAAGAATATGTAAAAGTTTCGCGATGATATCGAGGTGATATATAAATGTTTTTTTTTTGTCATAGCGACGGCAATATGACATCGTTGTTATATTAAAACGACATACTTCACTTTTTTATTTATTTTTTAACCACAGTTAGTCAATAATTATATTATATAGTAAAAATATATTTTGGTCGTGATGGGATGTCGCAGCGATATCCAATATATCACGAAATTGTGAATGTGATGTGAGCGCGATATCATTATTATGTCGCGGCGATATCGAGGTGATATAATACATTTTTAAGATTTCTAAAGCAATTTAGATATAGTAAAAATTGTAAATTAATCGGACAGTGTTTTAATTTTGTTATTATAGCGATAAGATTGTGATATAATTGTGATGAAAACATTATGTCTTAACATATGAAAGTGATGTTTTACGAAGATGAAGCCTAGAAAATGAGAGTTACCAACTAGATACAAAGTACTCAAAAAGTATACAAATATGTATAAATAAAATACTTTTTTGAAAACCACCATATAAACCAACTAAACTCTCTATTGCCACGAAATACCATTCCACAAAATATGAATAAGGAAAAGAAGAGATATATTTATAGACTTAAACTTACCCAGTACTACTTTGCGCCTTTTTAAGACCATTAATAATGCTAGTTTCCTCGGTAAGATTCTTCGCTTCGTATACCAGTGACCCAATTTCAGCAGCCTCAGAGATTTCCCCAACATAATTCTTTTGCAAAAAGTATGGAACATTTCATTTTGATCTAAAATATGTATTACTACAAACGTTCTCGCCGACACCGATGCTAAATTCGTTGCTTCAATCGTTAAATTATAGAACCTGTTGAAGAAAATACAAGAAATCATATTTTATTTACGGTTTCTAGAAAGATTTTCCATTAATTTTAAGATTTTATTTTTGAAGGACATTGCTGGTAAAGCTCTTTTAAGTATAAATATGAAAACAAAATACTAACTTGTTTGGTTGACTTTCGTAATCGATGATATCCTTTGTAGTTATAACACCAGTTGATGGATTTATTTGGAACATATCGCCAACATTGCCGTCCACAATTTGATAGAAGACCGAAGAAGTCGAACGTGCATCGATTTGTACCACAAACATACCAATTGGTAGGTTCTCGAACACCTCAACACCTGAATATGGTTTTGTGAAACGAGGTGGGTCATTATCGGCCATTACTATTATTATATGGACTGGCACTTGGGATGACAATGATGGACTGCCACCATCTGTTGCCTTTACTTGTAGCATGTACTCTGGCATTGAGTTTATGTCCAGTTCCTTGGCCACACTGATTATACCCATTACTGGGTCGATGTCGAAAGCATTGCCAATATTACCGCTGACAATTGTGTAAGACAGTTTTGCGTTCTCGCCGATATCACGGTCGATTGCAAAAACCTGAACAACTTCTGTTCCAATTGTAGCTGTCTCATACACTTTTCCTGTGGATTTAATTTTATGTTGAATGTGTGATTTTTTGTCAGGTTCTAGGGCGGCTTTGGTTTTTGTTGGTAATTTTAGAGAATTTGATAAACATTTTTTTGTATATATTTTGTATACATTAAAAAGCATTCAGATGTCATTTATGTGTCACATTGTGATATTGAAATTGTGAATTTGTCTTTTTGTGACAATCATAAACAAATAATTTAAAACACTTCTTTAATGGGGCTGAGATGTTATTTTTATGTCATATTTTGACATCTCCTAGAAGCTTTATATTTTGTCACAATATGATATCATTGTGATTCAAAATAATATTGCTTTTAGGATATATTTTATGTATTATTGCAATATTACTAGCTATCAAAGCATCTAAAATAAAGATAATAGATAATTTTAATATTCTAAAAAAGAATAATATGTCAAATTGAGATATCATTTCTTTGTCATATTGCTATATTTATTTAAAGTACTAAGAATAGAGTAAAATTTATTTTTTAGTAATCTACTTAAATTACTTAACTCATAATATTCAAACTACATCTAAATAATGTAGTTTGAATATTACAGACAGTTTGCAGCAACATGTCACAATTTGGCATTACCGACAATATTTAGCTATATTACACATATAAAATGTTCTTTGTCAAAATATGTATTTTTTAGAAGAAGTGTTTGTGGAAAAATTAACGTTTAAAATCACTAAAAGAAATATATATTTTATTTGTCACAATTTGACAATAACTATAAAATTTTATTTGTCTACGTTAATTACTTAACTGAAGTTCGTAACTTTCATGTAAATAACGTAGCTCGAACATTACAGATTTTTTTAAGAACATTCACAATTTGACATTACCGACAATGTTTAGCAATATTACACATAACAAATGTTCTTTGTCAACATTTGTAATATTTTAGATGAAGTGGTTAAGGAAATATTAAAAAATACGTCAACTATAGCTATATCTTAAATTTGTCAAAATTTTACAATAACTACAAACTTTTAGCCATCTATGTTAATTACTTAACTCAACTCGGTAAATTACATGTAAATAATGAAATTTTAGCATTACCGAAAATTTTTAGCAACATGTCACAATTTGACATTACCGACAATTCTTAGCTATATTACACAAAACTTGAAACAATCTAGTTTTGTATGAATTCTACATTTTTAGATGAAGTGTTTATAGAAACAATAAAAAAGACTTCTGGAAAGCTATATCTTTTATTTGTCACAATCTGACAAATCCTATAAAATGTTAGTTGTTTAAGTTAACTGAAGTCGGTAAATTTTATGTAAATAAAGTAATTATAACAATGTTGGCAACATGTCACAATTGGACAATTACCGACAATTCTTAGCTATACTGCACGCAACTTGAAAAATGATATTAAAAAATACATCTAAAGTCATGAGCATTTGTCACAATCTGACAAATCCTATGACCTACGTAAAGAACTTGTAAGAATTGTAAGTTGAACATTATCGACAATGTTCAACATCATTACACATTCCTTTAAAATACAAAGTAATTTGTAGCCAATAATATAAATTCTAACTATTAACATATATCTTAGAACCCACGTAGAATCATAAAAATACCGACATAAATCACAAAACCAAGTCCACCCTAAAACAACAAATAAATCTAAAAGTAACAAGAATACAAACCTTGAACGATTTTGCTAGTAAACTCTGGCTGATGATCATTATGATCGTGCACAACAATTACAATTTTAGCGTAATTGCGTTTTGCCAGCGCACCTTGGTCTTTAGCAATTACAATTAAAACATGTTCATCGATCCGTTCGCGGTCTAGTTTTGAGGTGACGATTACGTTGCCACTCAATGAGTCAATGCGAAAGAGCTGCAAAGAAGCTGGGTCTCGAGCTGCATGCAGCGTGTAAAACAGCTTCTTATCTTCATCCATATCGGTTGCGTGTAATTGGAGTATTTGTGATTCCTCTTCGATGTTTTCAGAGATATCGACGCGGTATACTTCTTGGGTAAATTCTGGCCGATGGTCATTAATATCAATTACGTTAACGTATAATTGGGTAGTTACGACATTTACTCCATCTGTTACACTAATTGTTAGATTGTAGTGTTTCTGCACCTCCCAGTCTAGAGGTTTGGCTAAAAGAACATTTCCATTGTCACGACCAATGTAGAATTCACTGCGAGTGTCGCCGTCTGAAATAAAGGAGGTTTCTTAGTGACAATATAATTTTATATTTAGTGTTGAAAGTCGATTCATTTTGGAGCAGAGTTCTATATAATGGATACATAATTAAGAGTCAATATCGGTCCACTGCCATTAAAAACTCATCTCCCGAAAGTACAACGAACTAATTACCATCAATTATGCACCTAATTTTCTCTTCTTTCACTGCATTTGCAGGAAACCATAAAATTACCCTCTCATAAAACAAAACCATTGCCTTTCCTCTCATTATTTCAACTAGTAAATGACCTGACCACCGCATTTCCTCGAAAACGAGAAAATTACAAGCAAATTACAGTGATTCTACCAAATATATGAAAAGAAGAGAAAACAGCCCAACAAAAATACAATAATTACACAGAAAAATATTTTCATTGAAAAGTTTTCAATTTGAAAAATTAGAAAGTGACAATTGAAAAGCTCAAAGATAAGATATCTGAAATATTAGACAGATG
>HF707908.1:7588-18469 GCA_000341915.2 Megaselia scalaris
GTGTTTGATTCATTATTCAAAATATAGAATCCAAAACCCATATTTCTAACACTATGTTCCTAAAAATAGAATTCTCACCGTACCCGACATGTCAACCTGCACAACTCTCCCCTATTTATTTTAAATTATTTTGATATCTTATTTTTGAGTATTTTAAACGATAATTTATTTGCAAAGAATTTTATTTAAATTAATGAATTAAATTGTTTGTAATTTTCTTAAATTTCGTAAATAAAATATACACAAAAAATATATATTTATTTTAAATTATTTTGAATATCTAAATTTTTGAGTGTTTTAAACAATTTTAAAATTTTATAATAATATTTTTAGAAGAAACAATTAAACTGAAAAACAATTAATATCAAGTCTTTGAGTTCAAAAATTCTAGATGCTTTTCTTAGCAATCTTGGAAGTAATAAATATTTTAAAATAGAAAAATATATTATTTATTTGAAATATCTAAAATTATGAGGATCACAAACAATATTTTTGTAATATTATATTTAATTTTTTTTTAAGTATTTTTGTACAAAAATATAATATTTTATGCATCACAAACAAAGAAATCAATAAAAGTTTATAATTATTTGAAATTTTTTAAATTGTATGCACTACAAACAATGTTTTTTTTATTTTGTTTGTAATATACAATTTTATATGTTTAAATTTTTGTTCAACTATTCAATATATTATACTGCATAAACCATGATTTTACTATATTTTTGTTGCTATATTTTTGTTCTACATACAATACTTTTAAAATCAGTTTGAAATTTTTAACAAAGATTTTTAGGAATCTATTCTTCAAATACATAATATTATGCTGCACAAACAATGTTTTTTTTATAATTTAAAACTTCTAAATAAAAATATCTAAATGTTTGTGTATTACAAACAATTATTATATTACAAACAATTATTATAAACATCTAAATTTTTGTGTATTGCAAACAATTATTATATATATTTTTTAAATTTCTATTTCATATTTTTTCAATTACTCAATACGAGAGATCAACATGTAAAGAAATTATGTACATGATTTTAAAATTCATATTATCATTATGAAAAAAAAATGATTTCGAAGATTTTGTAAGAATTCCTATGATTCTGAAGAAATTGGATAGTTTAAGAAAATTTTGTAGAATTTGAAAGATTTTGAATATATTAAAATTTCTAAATTGAAAGGCGGTACAAAAGATTTTTATCTTGTTTATATAAAAAATAATTTAAAATTTCTAAATATTTAACATATTGAAACAATTATTATAATTTTTGTTTGTAATTTTCCATCTTTTTTGTAGGTCTTTTTGTTCAAATACTTAATACGACTCATAAACATGGCATATATTTTGAAAATATAAAATCATATAATGATTTTGTAGGATTTTGAAAATCTAGAATATATTTTAATTTTAAAAATTGTTTGATGATTTCGAAGATTTTGGATAGTTTAAGGTAAGATTTTAAAGACCTTTCATAATTTTGAATCAAAATCCAATGTTTACCTTTCAAATCAATATTTTATGCAGCACAGTAATTAAAAGTTTCTAAATAATTCAAAATTGTTTAAATTAAATGCATCTAAAATCTTGTTTGTAATCACCAATGATTTATAATTTAAAATTCTAAATATTTGAAATGCCTAAATTTATGTGCATTACACACAATATTTTTAAAGTCTTTTTGGAGTCAAAAAGCCTTCTAAATTTCCAAATAAAATAACTAATTTCGCATGTAATCTTCAATTTAAAGTCTTCTCCAACATTTTTAAATATATAAAATACCTAAAAATGTGTGTATCACAAACAATTATAATTCTAAATTTTCTTTATAATCTTCAATCACAATGATTGAATCTAATTTCGACATATTATAAAATTTCAAGATAATTCTAAAATAAAAATCAATAAAACTGAGATACTTACCCTATAGGGTTCAAAGAACAGTGTTGATTCATTAAATGGATTTTGATTTGATTTTCCTTGCCTGGCAAGCTTATCACGTTCTCTTCTTTGCCTTCGTTCATATTCTTCCATTCTGTAATAAGAAAAGAGGACCAAAATAGCAAATCACAAGGAGTTTCAACAAAATAGACATAACACAAAATAAGATGTTTCTCTTGGCGATATGAGGGAAGATGGGATATTTTTGAAGACGACTGTGCTGGTGCTGTGATGATGTTGATGAAGAAATGAAGAAGCATCCATCAGCCTCCATCTACAACATTGTTGCAGAATACGAGCCGAACGTAATTAACATTATTAAAATATATAGAATTTACAATGTATTTCTATATATTTATATATAAACAAAATATATAAAACACTTGGCGAAAAAACTATGTAGAATGAAGTTAGAGGGTAGTGAATTTTGTGAGATTCTCACTTGTGAGACTATTGAGTGAGAATGAGAAGTTAATAGTCCTTAAGGATTAAGGGATGAAAGGGGACTTTCTTAATTTTAGTAGTAAAATTATTAGGATTTTGGATGACATATCGAGAATTTACTGTTTCAGTAATTTAGGTAGATTCTTATAGGATCAAGGGGTGAAATATTCTTTAGATTTCATATATATTATATTTTTAAAGAAAGTTGGTAATGCCGTTAATTGTTTATTTTACTTATTCTTTGCTATGACACAAATTTACAAAATTTAATGTTTTCTTCCATATTTCTTAAAAATTTGGAAGTATTGCCGGTAAAAGATGAAAAAATAACACAACATTTCCGGGAAATTACTTTTATAGTCATTATAAATTTGAAGGTTTTAACAAAAACTTTGACGATAAATTTTCTTATTGGGGAATATTTCATTAAAAATTTACAACTAGCCTTTTTAAAAAGAAATTAAAAAAATACTTCTTTAAAAATGTAAAAAATGTTTCAAATGTATAAGTCTCAGTTGGATAGCTGAGCTAAGGCAGCGGGTGTGGGTATGAATGCATACTTGGTTCCCAGGTTCATTGCTCAACATTATTTTTCGGTTAAAGTTAGTGTAACAATCTTAAAAATCCTTTGATGAAGTCAACCTACAGAAGACAATAGACCATGTAATCGACTGAGTGCAATTTCGCACCGTTGCGAGATTTCAGCCTTAGAGTGGAAATTCGCACCAGTGGAATTTACAGGCTTCTGTCACTTTAATTAACTTTATATAGGTTTCGCTTCGTTCCGCGCTTAAAAAAACAAATTCTCAGAGGCAGGCCACGTTTACGGTCGCTTCTGTCACGATAATTAACTCTTTAAAGGCTTCGCTTCGCTCGCGGTGAAAAGACTCCTGCAGTGGCAGTCCAAGTCTCCGATCACTTCGCTTCCTCAAAGGCGATAACGATAATTAACTGTATGTGTGACGATAATTAACTGTATACAACAACAGTGCGAATTTCCTCTATACCCATGTTATCTGTGACACACCTCATGCTTCTAAGGTTTTATTCTTGACAAAAAATCCTTCTGAGATGCTAACATTAACTCGAATCACAAACTTGTGTGAATATGAGAACGACGCATCAGCCTGCTCTCTGTCGATCCTTGCTTCCATCATGTTTGAAAGCTAAGGACCACGAGATCGCATAAACGCCTAGTTTCGTGAAATATTTACCAGTTTCACGACCAATCGGCTGACTAATATGCAGCTATTTTAACATCATCCTAGAGATGATGATGAGAGCCAAATAATTGTTCTCCATTGTGGCTCTGAGAGTATCAGCACAAAGCGCCTAATATATGGAGGGGATGAGCAAATCGAAGAGCATGCTTCAGAAAGGATTAAATTTGAGACACATAGACATAAATCTGGAAATATGTTCTAGAATATCCAGCTTTAAACATTGCCGGTAAAAAAACACAAACATTGCCGCTAAATTCCTTTGGTAAACATTCATGAACATTGCCGCTAAGTTACTTTAGGAGCATGGATGGGCAAAGAGATGTTAATTATTTACTTAATTTACATGTAATTTACGTCGGTAAATTACGTAATTTACGTTAAAAACTGAAGTTTTGTATGGAAATAGTTAATTACTTATGTATTTTACATGTAAATTACGTAATTTACAGACAGTGCCCATCCCTGTTTAGGAGCCAACATGTTTCTAAAAGTGTAAACTAACTAGAATCCTATTTCTGTAAATCACACATAATTCTGGGAATCTGCTCTAGAAATGCATATTCTAAACATTGCCTGTAAAAAACACAAACGTTGCCTTGAGACACAAGAAATAAATCTGGAAATCTGTCCTAGAATATGCATTTTTTAACATTGCCGGTAAAAAAACACAAATATTGCCGTCTAACTACTTTTATAGCCATTAAATGTATTTTATATTCGAAACAATTGAAGATTTTTCCATTCAAAATTGTAAATAAAACAAAATTCATGAACATTGCCGGTAAATGACTTTTGGTAATATTTCAAGAAGTGTATTTCTCAGGAACCGAGGTCCAAACCAGACTAAATGTTGAGCGAAACGAGGGAACTTCAAGCTTTTATATAATCCAAGCAAACGAACGGAGCGTTCCAGCAAGCTTTCCTAAATTGGCCTTCCTTTACAAAAATTTAAAATTTTTATGTTCCGTTTTTAAAAGTTTAAATTGGAAAGCAAGCGAGCGAACAGCTAAAAATTACCCTTGCTATTTCTATAGAATATGTACTTTTAAACATTGCCGGTAATCAAACAAACATTGCCGTTAAATACCTTTGGTAGTCATTTATAATACATTTATTTCATATTACTTTCCAGACAATAAGTAAAATAAAATTCATGAACATTGCCGCCAAGTTACTTTAGGAGCCAAAACGTTTCTAAAAGTGAAAACTAACTAGAATCCTATTTCTATAAATCAAATAGATCTTAGAATAAAACAATGAAGCCTAAAAACTCATCGCAGTGTGTTTAATGTGAAAAAAAAACCCAGAACACGGACACGAAATATATTTATGTATAAAAAGAGCGATTTTTCAAGTTGGTAAAATGAAAATCATAAATATTTTTGCATTCGCATTGTAAAAGACTGCACAATGAAGGTTCTTTTAGGTCTTTTTTTTCGCTTTTATTTCTGTTTCAGAACAAAAAATATATAATAAAATAGAAAATATGTGACATGGATGGAGGTAGATGAATTGGACTTGATGAAGGTTTGGTTTAGAGTGCACCTGGAATTTATAGGGAAGGTTCGTCATACTTTCCGGAGCGCATTTTCGAAAACCATTTATTTTGTATTAATGAATTTTGGAAAGTTAATATTTATGAAAAATGAAGGATATGAAAATTAGAACACACATGCTCAAGACACAAAACACAGACAAGACACAAAAAACACAATAAGGATGAATACTCACTTTGTCTTTTGATCTTGATTTTGAAGTAGTGCCGTGGAACGTTTTAGAGAATCATTAACAACAAATAAAATTAATCTAAATAATTTGGAAAATTAAAATAAAGATGTCCTTTTTTTTTTGGAATCGTCGTCCTTATGGGGAATAATAAGTTGACACTTGACGACAATTACAAGTCATTTTTTTGTAGTTTTAAATTTATTTGTTTTGATGCGATTCTTTTGATTTGTGGTTTTTGGTAGAAAAAAAGTAACTTCTTCCAGCCTTCTTAAATGCGTTTTGTAGAAATTAAAAATTTCTTGGTTTTAAAACTTTTTGAAATGATTTTTAATTTAGTATATTTTCTTTCTTAAGTCTTCATGTTTTTTTTAATGTTTTAGTTTTTGCTTATTTTTGGTTCAAAAATTAAGTCGTTCTGAAAATAGTAAAGAAAAAGTGAATTAATTTCTAAAAATAAAAGGGAATGAAGGGTAAAAAGAACAGGTTTTTAATAGGCTTAAATAATATGAAATTTGCAAATATCCTAGAACTAGGGCTAAGATGATATACAGAATGTTTTCAATATTATAAGAGAAAAGCATCTTGTTTTCGAGTAATGAGTAACATAGAACTTTCTTAAGGGACAATGCATCCTCCATAGTCGCAACTATTCTTAGAGAAATGTAGATGGTGCTGATAAAACAATGAAACGCTTTAGACAATGAAATAGAGAAATCACATATAATTACATATTTATCTCTTTCTTGATCTTCTACTTATGTTGATGGAAGAGAAAGGTATGTTTCAATATTTTTTTTGTCTCAGATAGAATTAGCTTTTATGACGGACCGGAGTATGTTCTATTACTTTCACCCACACGTATGTCCCACTTTGGAGGATAGGACTAAAAAATCAAGAATCAGTTTCTCTGGCAGAATTGAGTGTATTACCTAACGGGCGAAATTCTACCTGTCAGTAATGTTTTCTCTTTTCTAAGCGAAAGAAGAAATAATCCGTCTTTCGTTACCTGAAAGAATTATGCAAGCTACTCAATTTAATACCTTGAATTGAGTACTTTTAAGTCATTGAGGGATTACAGTCACTCTTGTCACAGTCACTCAATTTATTGTGAGAAAATTAAGCCAGTGTTTTTGTTGAGAGAGCGACAGCGTCTGTGCAATGTCATTCACTTTCTGGCAGTTAACTTTGAACTCAGGTAAACAATATGGATGAGGTCCTTATACTTCGCACACGAAATTTACTCAAAAGGACTATGTAATTTACACACTATGATCATCCAACAAGATTTTAATAATCTAAAACATATATTTTCTACAATCTCTCAAAAAGTACATAAAATTGTTTCAAAGATCTTGATTTTTTATTTATATCGCTTTATAGTTTAAACACATTAAATTGCTTTGAATTAAAAAAAAAGTATTGTAAAAGGACGTAAAGGATAAACGAAGGAACATTAAACTTTGTCGTTAGAGGAAGTTAATAATAAACTATCCGTATCTTGTATATAGATTTTTTTTTAACTTCCAAAGAAAGTTTGTAAAGAATTTCTCAAAGACAAGTTAAAGGACTTGCAACGGATTCTTTTGTGGTAATATGGGTTAATGTAGGATTTTGTTATTGCCATTTTAGTTTTTTTTTGTTGCTTGATAATTGTAAGAGATTTTTTATTGGTTTCTTAATGGAGTTATTTAACTTTTTTTTGTCATTTTATTAGATTTTTTTCTTTTTACACTTTCTTATTTAATAGCAATAAATTAAGTTGAAAAGAAACATAACATAAAACTTAAACATAAAGTCGAATACAAAGTATCTCAAAAAGCACTGAATCATTGTAATATATGAGCTAGATCTAAGTAATCTTGTAATTATCAGCAGCCAACTAACCCATCCTCTTAAGAAAAACAACAACATTTACCAGAAAAGAGAAACAAACCACATCATATAGAAAATAAATAAACAGAATCTCTTAAGTCAGAAAATTATGACTAGTAAGAAACTTGAGGTCCCTGAACATCAAAGAAAACAAAAGAAAATTTTGTATAGTTGTTTTTCTATACAATAAAATGTATATACATTTCCCTATGTATACATTTTGTTGTTCAGTGCATCTGAAAAAGAGGAAAACTAGAAGAAAAACTATGGAAAACTATATAATCAACTGTCTCGTCTATTTTATTATTTTAATCCTCAATCCACAACAAACTTTTCCCTTTTCATATCCATCTAAAGTGTTCTGGAATGGAAGCACTATTAGAAAAGATATAATTTGTATACAAAGTAATTAAAAATGTTGTATATACATGTTGCACAAGAAAGTTATCTGTTCTTTCAATATTTCATAAAAATATATGTTGCAAACAGATGTTGCGCAAGAAACTTAATATAGAAAGTTTGCATACATGTTGTGAGGAAATCGAATATTTTCATTTATTGTTTTGTCAACATGTTGCAAATACATATTCATGAAACAATACAAGCATGTTGTTTTTAATAAAAAGTTTAATATTTTATATATTTAAGAATAAGAAAATGTTTCATAAATATGTTGCTTAAGTCAATAAATGGGTTTCTTTATAAAACTTAAATCTTATATTCCTAAATAAATATAAACATGTTTAAATCAAACTAAAAATGTTTCGTATACATGTTGCACAGAAATAGTTTTATAAAAGTTAAATATAATTGAATTGAAATTAAATGCACATTGAATCTAAACATGTTGCACAGAATATAAATGTTTCTAATGGAATTTATTACAATTTTTTCTTAATTTTCGTTAAATTTATTGTTTAAAAAAATAAATGTTGTATTAGAAAGTAATGGGTTTAATACTTCATAAACATTTTGCAAACGAATCAAATGTTTGCCAATAAATGAATGTATCGTAAACATGTTGATATACATTTACCTATTGCAATTTATTGTTGATTCTAATAACGAGACGAAATATATTTTGTTCACAAAGTTAATATTATAACTCTTATAATATGAGACAAAATATATTTTGTTAATAAACAAAGTTTACAAAGATATATGTTGCATATACATGTTGCAGAAGCAACAAATGTGTGCTTTTGCTATTTCATAAAGATGTTGCAAGAAAAAATCTGATAATTGACAATAAATGAATGTGTCGTAAACATGTTGATATACATTTAGTTATTGAATTTTCCACAAATATACCGGAGGCGCCTTACAAGACCTTAGGAAAGTGAATATAAAGCTGGCCGCTTTACAAGAGATAAGTTTCACTGAATTAGAAGCAAAAATCCAAGTATCGATTAAAAGCAAGTTCTACCCCATCTCTCTAATTTGCGCTCATGCACCTACTCAGCTGATTGATTTTAACACACAATTGGGTAAAGAACAGCACATTATTCGTACAACGTTATGAGGCTGATTGCGTACTATGGTTATAAGAAACTCTCCAAATTTTTTTTATAAAACGTTCTTAGTACTAAATTACGTTATATTTCCTACAGAACAACGTAAACACCAAAATTTAGGATATAGTATTTTTTAGTATTAAACCCAATTACATTAAATCAACGAAAAACATTTATTTTCATATAAAAATATTACTCAGAGACTTAAAATTTGTCCACGTTAATCTACGTTTTACTATTATGTAATGTTCACGTTAAGTTTTATTTTCTACACACTTAGAATTTCAAAACAAGTTATATTTTTATTAAATTCCGAAATTTTCTTAGTATATTAAATAAAACTTTTTTATACAAAAATAAAGGTTATATTTTTAACGCCCAATCACATTTCATTAACAAAATGCATTCAATTTAATATAAAAACATAAAGTTAAAACGTCATTCCCTTCCACGTTAAGTTAATGACATTTCCCCGTTAAGTTTAATGTTCCCGAGCAAATTTAATTTTAATTTATACTTTTATTAAATCAAATAAATGCAAAGACGTCACACATTTCACATTTTCCCGTTAAGTTTAAATTTCTTAACAAAATAACTTCAAAATAGTATCCTTGTTTTCTCTATGTGAAAGGAGGAAATATATTTATAAACGCTTCATTTTCTCAAAGAATTTATGATATATAAAACTAACTAAATTTTCATCAGTTTCTTGCTTCTTTAATTAATTCTGTTGGATAAAATTGGTAGAATGTTGGTAAATGTTGTTTTATGGATGGTAAGAAAGGAAAGGTAACACAAAGCTAAAGTAGAAAGGAGATGTTTGTTGGAATGTAATCAAACAAAATCTAAGAGAAATAACAGAAAAGGATAATCGAGAAAAGATGAACTGTGAAAGGACAAAGTTTATTGACCGTTGGCCTAAAGGCGTACATTCCTTCCATCCAAAGGAATAAAATAACGAATGAATGAACTTAGTAAGTGTTTTATATATATGAAAGGAATGAGAGAGAGGAATGAATGAAAGAATGAAACAAAACAACCCTTAAGGACCTTTTGGTATACTTTCCACATTACCAACGAAAAATTGTCTGTCAGTCTAGACTTTTCCAGTGAATATTTATTATGTGTTGTAACCTTGGTATTTTTTGAAGGATTTCTGGGGGCTGTGAAAGTATTTTAAAAGTAATTTCAGGAATTACATTCAACAAATATTATATTATACAACAAGATACTTATAATAAGTAATATTTATAGAAATCTACCCACGTTTGTACAGTCTTGAAAAAGAAGAAACAACATTCATTTGAAAATTTAGCTATTTTGGTTGTTTCTTAAAAATTCTATTATTGTCGTCAAGTAAGATTTGTCTGGGATATTTCATTATATTATATTCAAAAAAGGTAAATCTTAGAAAACTGAAAATTCGTGGATTTTTTTCTGGAAAATGCTTATTTGATATAGTCAGCTATCAAGTTAACTTTCTAAATTCTTGAGACATTGAAAAAACAAAAATGATTGATACTTCACTTGAGATGAACAATTTACGAGTATTACTCATAAAAAAAAAACACTTCCCATAATGAACCATCAGCTTGATTCAGGGGAGAATGGAGTGTATTCTTTTNAGAACCATCAGCTTGATTCAGAGAAAAACGGAGTGTATTCTTTTTCTATCCATTCTTTCCACGATCAGTGTTCCCCTTTCCCTTTTCTAAGCCAAAGAAATGATCAGTCGCTAGCTCTGTGAAGGTATTATGAAAGGTACTCACGCCTTGAGTGGAGCGCTTTCGATCGTCACTTAATTTATTTTTGTGAGATAAATTGAATAACACTCAAACAGTGTTTTTGCGGAGAGAGCTATGTTTATGTTGTTTACCCACTTTGAACGCTGGAACTCAGTATGCAAAGAAGATAGAACACCTAAGCGACTCAACTAAAGACACTACCTACGGGTCTCCCCCCTCAATCAGATGAATTCGAATTAATTTCAAAACAAAATATTTGCTGGTTACATCTGTTTATTGTTATATTGAAGAGCTCAACCGTAAATATTACATTAAAAAAATAGAATTTTCCCCTGAAATGGAACACCTAAGCCAATTTTCAACTTTGAAAAAAAATAATTTTTTTCTCTCAAATCAAAATTTGAAA